>CAXKVX010002425.1:0-23176 GCA_964058865.1 Eleocharis quinqueflora
AAGCCGACTCCGATGCAACAGTTGATATCGGAATGCAAAGGATGTCTCGGACTAACCTACTCAAAATTGGAAACTTCACACAATTCAACACATCAAAAGTCTCTCCTTTTCCAACAACAAGCACTTTTTCCTCCAAATACACCTCAAGATCAGATTTTGGAGACTCCTCAGTTTGATTTTCAATAATAAAACTGAAGTAATCATACTCAGGTTTGGTATTATCAAGAACAGAAGCATCTCCAACCGAGTTTGACGAACCCGGTTGATTATTAGATGTCACATAATCATTCTTATACTTCTCAAAAATCACTTCTACTTTCCTTCTAACCTCTTCAATTTGATTCTCAACCTCATAACTTTGATACAACTTATTGAAACAAAAACGAATCAAACTAAATTTAAACCTTGGATCCAACATTGCAGCAACAACCATTAGAAAACTAACATCCCCCCCAATATTTTTCAAATTTCTGAAACATGACTTGAGTCATTTCTTTTAAAAAACCATCGGAAGAAGCATAAGCTTCACATATGGTCTTCTTCACCTTAAACACTTCATTGAAGTATAAATTGCAAGTGGGATATGAAGTTCCAGAAAAGAGGTTGCTAGTATTGGTGAAAACATCAAGTAACTTCATTAATTTTTCAGCTCTTAACCATTCAATTTCCGAGGGCAACCACTCAAAGTTAGAATTTCTCATGGCATATCTTTGGAAAGTGCTCTTGTAATAAAGAGCACATTGAAGCATGCGATGTGTTGAGTTCCATCTAGTTTTAACATCGGAACACAACGATCGCTTTGTGGATATGCCTAAGCTGATTGCAATTTCTCCAAACTTGAAAAGTCTAGCCGGAGATTTTCTAAGATATTTCACACCCTCCCTAATTTTGACAATACAACCCTCAATTTTTCCAAGCCCATCTTGCACTATCAAGTTTAATATGTGAGCACAACATCTCACATGAAAAAAAAGACCATTAAAATGCAACATCTCTCTTTCCTCGAAATTAGATTGTAAAATGCTAGCAACCCTATCATTACTTGATGCATTATCCAAAGTAATGGTCCCAACTTTTTTTAAGATATTCCATTTCATAAGAGATTCAGTTATTGCATCAGCAATCACCTCACCGGTGTGAGGTGGTGCAAGCTCAGTAAAACTAATGATTCTCTTTTGTAAATTCCAATCTGAATCTATATAGTGAGCGGTTAAACACATATAACCAACGGTCTGATTTGAAGTCTAACAATCTGTTGTAAGAGAGATCATCTTGGCATTTCTGAATTTTTTTTTAATCTTCTCTTTTTCAGATTCAAAGATCTTAATGCAATCATTTTTTATGGTAGTTCTACTCACTCTCTGATACAAAGGATTGTTGTACTTCATTAGTATGTTAAACCAGTGGTATTCAACAAACATCAAAGGCAATTCGTGAGCTATGATAATTTTGGCAATTATCTCCCTACACTTCATTTGATCATAGCCACCACTTTCTCTAATTGCCTCACAATCTAATTGATTGCTGCCTTGAAAGTTAAGTGTCCCTTTAGTCTTTCCTTTGGCCCTTTTTATGTCAATACATGATTCAATATGCCTCAAAAGGGGAGTAGTACTACATGTTATGGTCAAAGCATACAGTTTTTTTTGCAGTAATTGCATTTTGCCTTGCGCACGATTACATTATTCTTATCTTTGATTTCCACTTCCGTGAAATAATTCCATGCATCTGAATTCTTTTTGCGCCCACCTTTCGATTTTTTCCCACTTTCTTCACCTGTTACAGCCAAGTAACAATAGATTAGTTGACAAAACCTACAATATAATATCCACATGTTGCTAAAAACATAAAACAAATTATTTGCTAAAACAGATTATGCTAAAAAATTTACCTTCTTCAACTGTTACATCCACCCAAGCTTTTAAAAAACGGAGTTTAAACTTCAGTTAAACCGGTTTAACGGGAAAAACTTGTCATGGCGTTAAGTTTTCAGGAAAAAACGTTTTTAACTGGTTTTCTGCAGTTTAACGGTTTTAACTCCGTTTTAACTCCGTTTAAATCGTGTAAATCCGTTAAAATCCGTTAAAATCAGGCCGTTTTAACGCCATTTTTTATTTTTTTATTTTTTATTTTTTTTATTTTTTTTATTTTTTTACTTTTTTCTTTGTGTTTTTGCTGGATGCTTACTGTAATGTACTTGGTGATTTGTCAACTTGTTGAATTAATTTAGTTTTTTAATTTTTGTTTACTATTTTATTAACTTGGGATTAGTTATTGTGAGCTTAGTCGGGTAGTTACTAGTGTTATGATGATGTGTTGATTGTTTGGGTACACTGGTCTTGTGTGTTATATTGATGCTGGCATGAGATATTATTATGTTGGTACAACTTACGCAATTGGATAGTGGAGGTTATAAAAAATACACATTTCAAAATAAAATACATTCTAAATTCTAATTATTAAACATATCATATAACATCATTTATATTTTTAAACAATGAAAAATGCAGTAATGCTAATAATAATGTTAAATATATTATATAATATATAGTTACATAGAGTCATACATATGACAAAAGTGTGTATGTTTGCACTATAATTTGGTCTAAAATAAATAAATAATAGACAAAAAATGGTTGGCCGTTTTTTAATTGAACTTCCGTATAATTCCGTTTTAACGTTAAACCGTTAAGCGACCACCTCACCGTTAAGGGCCGTAAACGTTTTTTAAAAGCTTGCATCCACCACATAGTCCGTATCTTTGTCTTCATCATTATTAGCTTCATTGTCACTTCCAATATCGATAGCTATAGCCTCATTTGCTTGCAATTCATTTTCTGGTGCATCAATACTGATAGGATATGGATTTTCTGACATCCTGCACTAATATAAACAAAAAGTAAGTATTACTAAGCAGATGCACAAAAAACAGAAGTGGGAGTGCATTAAGGTTTACCAGAAACATAAAAAACAGAAGTAATTTAATAAGGTTATTATGCAGATGCACAAAACAGTAATACAATTCACAACAGTAAAAACATAACCAATTTAATATGGTCAGTATGCAAGCAGTAATACAAGAAACAACATATACACACAACAGTAATACAAGAAACATCAGTAAAAACAGAAGCAATTTAATTTGTTTATCTGTTGCTTCTGTTTCGAACTAATTTACCAGAAAAGACACAGAAACTGTTTAGTATACAAGAAACAACCGTAAACACACAAAAGACAGAAACAGAAAAAACGACATAAAACAAGGTTTACCAGAAAAAAGGTCACCAGAGGAGATCGACTCCTGTCGAAATGGGACTGTGGCCTGACAGTGAACTGTCGAAGTGTGGAGGAAGGAGGTGGCCTGGCTGTCGTGAAGTGGGAAGGATGTGGCCTGCAGTAATACAAGAAACAACAGAAAAAACAGAAGCAATTTAATATGTTTATCTGTTGCTTTTGTTTCGAACTAATTTACCAGAAAAGACACATAAAGTGTTTAGTATACAAGAAACAACACTAAACACACAAAAGACATAAACAAAAAAAACGACATAAAACAAGATTTACCAGAAAAAAGGTTTACCAGAGGAGATCGACGCCTGTCGAGGTGGGACTGTGGCCTGGCAGTGAACTGTCGAAGTGTGGAGGAAGGAGGTGGCCTGGCTGTCGTGAAGTAAGAAGGAGGTGGCATGCTGTGTGTGACGAAAGGTGGCCTGGCCGTGAGTGCCTGCTGTCTGTCGGAGATCTGTCGTCACCTCGGAGAACTGTCGTCGACTCGTCGCCTCGGAGAACTGCTGTCGCCTCGGAGAACTGTCGTTGCCTCGGAGCCTCTTAGATCTGTCGTTGCCTCAGCGCCTCTCAGATCTGTCGTCGCCTCGTGAGAGGAAGAGAAGTGGGTTCTCGCCTCTCGGTGTCGGCTGGGTTAGGGTTAGGGAGTAGGGAGGGATTGTCTGTTGGCTGGGACACTGGGTTAGCGTTAGGGAAGGTGACTGGGGAAAAGAGAGAATGGGAGTCGGCAGTGGATATGGCGAGTCTTAAAGATATTTGTTTAGTCTTTATCTCAGTGAATAGTGTTTTTGCGGAATATTGCGATTTACGGTATTTCTGGCAGAAGAAATAAGCTGTTCTCTGGTCGTCCTAGTGGATCACCGATAGAGATATCAAACGTTTGATACTCCGAGGAGAGGAGCTTCTCAGATTCGATCTTTCGAGTCTGCTGCAATCCAATTCGAATTTAGATCAAGGTATAAATGTTATATTAATCTATTTAATTTGTAAGTAGATTAAAGTTTTAGAAATTAATTATGGAGTAGATCTGTATAAGGATTAAATCAGGTTTTGATGCCAAAGATAAATGGGAGGTGGACACCCTCGGTAGTTTATCTGACATACCTCGTTTAATCCTTGGCTTAAGTTAGAAGTAAAATTTTTGTTTTACGGTCTTTCCACAGCTTAGGCCAATTGACGAGTTTTGAACTATTCGTAATCCAACAGTGGTATCAGAGCACCAGGCTCTCCCGCTAATTGATTTTCTAAAAGTTATAACTTATGCAAATAAGGTGCATATACCGCATATCGGTTTAATTCTTAGATTTGCAGCTTAAGTCCAAAACCGATTAGAAATGAGATTTCCTTAGTTCGGTTTTACCGACTAAGAAAGTTAAATAAGATTTAAGCTTTCTTTAATGCTTTCTTTAACTTTTCGTTTTAAAACCCTTTCAACCGCGTTTGAGTATATCTAAAAATGTGATGAAGCAATAGAGTACCAAAGTAAGAGCTGTTAATCTCAACTCGTAATAGATAAATGTTATGTCATGAAAGGTGTCTTAGGACTCTTTCGACTGACTTCTTTTACGTGTCCTGATCAGCAGGCCCAAACGAGGACTATGTCACGTTACCAAATTACTCAGATGTTTTTGAAATGGCAAAATGTAACTCTTTTGCATTTCGAAAACCTTTGGATAAGTAAAGTTAATTGAGGAGTGTGATGAAGCAATGAAGTACCTAAGGTAAGAGTTGTTGCGCGCACGATGAGAAAGAAGGTTATGTCTAGGAAAGATTAGATTTAAAGTGGTTCCCTGTGACTTTGATCTTTCCTGGGATCCCCTTTCCATAATACAACGTCAGGTCCAAATGGGAACTTTGTCACATTACTAATTGCTTTATGGACCGGAAAGAATATATGTTTGCAAAACCATATAAATTGTTTATGTGCTTTTAAACAATATAAGTGAGAACTGAGCATTGTTGCGAAATAAAGAATAAGAAACTGATAAATGATATACCGGATCAAGATCCAGTATATATGTAAATTGAGATTTATTGAATTGATGTGAACTGTATAAATAAGATTTATCACTTTCAAGGAAACGTGAAAGAGCGTGATGTCAAAGATAGATTTGTGATGGAACTCACGACAATCTTTATGGCAGACGACTTTCACGTATCCATAAGAGTGTTTTTATTAAACAATGCAAGCATTCTAAAAAGGTATGTTAACAAACGTAAACTTGTGAAAGAGGTTCTGATGCCCAAGATAACTGGAGGTGGATACCCTCGGTCGTTTATCTGACATACCTTTTTTAATGAATGCTTGCATCGTTAAGCATAAAAACAAACGTAAGCTTGTGAAAGAGGTTCTGATGCCAAAGATAAACTGGAGGTGGATATCCTCGATCATTTATCTGACATACCTTTTTAGAATGCTTGCATTGTTTAATTAAAACAAACCCACACAAATTAAGTAGTATGTCCTTCCTACTTTATCCTTCTCACACTATTGTCCATTGGTTGACAATTCTATACTAAGTAGGCGTCGCCTTTTACCTTTGGTGGTCAAGGATTATGTAAGACATAACGAACAAGTAGAGTGAGGTTACTTACCAATGATTTCCAAAAAAATTTTGGGCTTGGGGCAAAGTCTTCGTTAAAAACATATGATGTTTTAACGAAACCAAGAGTCACAAAGCAAGGTGTGATTAGCAAGATGGCTTGCCTAAAATAACTAATAGCCAAGTTATGGGTAACGGCTAGCTTATATATTAGTAAAAATATGGATCTTGGTCCTACTACAAAAGGGAATAGAAAAAAATTGCAGTGGGAGTTTTATTATTTGAATAGAACATAATATGAACAAAGCTAAAATCTTTACTTTTAATGTTGTAGAAATATGGCTAAAGAATCATCTATTGCATTAAGGCGAGAGAAGAAAGAATATGTCTTAAACTCACCGGTCCTTGCTAAGCCTAAGGATGGCAAAGCAGATAAGTCGCTATGTACACCAAGCACATGGAAGATGAGCTTGATATACAAAGTCTCCCTGTAGGTACTATGGGTCTTGAATTGCAGTGCCGATTCATGGACACCAAGACTTATGAGAGATTTAAAGTAACCAAATCCCTATTAAGTCACAAGTTGACTGAAGGCGGCTCTATCGGCACTCACATGCTCCGTATGACGAGTGATGTTGAGCAGCTGGAGAAGCTAAACGTCCCGTTGAGCAAAGAGTTTGCTACGGACATTATCTTGCACTCACTCCCTCCCAGCTTCTCAGGGTTCATCATGAACTTCTACAAGCTGGGGATGGACAAGAGTTTGCAAGAGCTGCAAGGGATGCTCAGGATTGCATATGATGACATGAAGAAGAGTTCTTTTGTCCTCATGATCCGAGCTGGTGAAAGGAAGATAAAAAGGGCCCCAAAGAAAGTGGCTTCTAAGTACAAGGACAAAGGGAAAAAGATTGATAAACCCAATTCTTTCCAAGGTAAAGATTTATGTTGCCTCTGACTGCGGTTACTGTAAAGTAAAGGGTTATTGGAAAAGGAATTGCCCAAAGTATCTGGTGGACTTGAAGTCTGGAAATGGTTCCAAATCTTCATCCTCAGGCACTAAAGAATAAGAGGAAGTTACGTAACAAGGAAGTACAACTCCAAGTTGGAAACAGAGTAAATGTTACAACCGTAACAGTTGGAAGTATAGAGTTGTATTTGCCTAGCGGGCTTGTAATGGAACTTGAAAATATTTATTTTGTTCCTAGCATTTCCAAGAACATCATTTCGGTCTCATGTTTAGAGACGAATGAGTTCTCTTTTGTTATAAAAAATAATAGTTGTTCAATATATAAAGATGAATTATATTATGAATCCTCTTGTATGATGAATGGTTTGTATATATTGGAATAGAAAAACTCGTGTTCAACATAACTAACAAAAGACTCAAAGCGTCTCATGAAAGCACGAATTACATGTGGCATTGTCGCCTTGGTCATATAAACGTGAAACACATTAGGAAGTTGCATAAAGATGGACTTCTTGAAAATTTTGATCTTGAATCAATTAACACATGCGAATCTTACTTACGTGGAAAAATGACCAAAGCACCTTTCTCCAAAAGGGCAAGTAACTTCCTAGGACTTGTACATACTGATGTATGTGGACCTATGAGTACTTGTACAAGAAATGGTTATTCTTACTTGATCACGTTTACTGATGATTATAGTAGATATGGTTGTGTCTACTTGATGAGACATAAGTCTGAATCTTTTGAAAAGTTCAAGGAATTCAAGGCTGAAGTAGAAAATCAATTAAACAAGAGTATTAAGGTCCTACGATCTGATCGTGGAGGCGAGTACTTGAGTTTTGAGTTTATTACGTACTTAAAAGAATGTGGAATAGTCTCACAACTCACGCCTCCGGGGACACCACAATGGAATGGTGTTTCTGAGAGGAGGAATCGAACTCTGCTAGACATGGTTCGATTCATGATGAGTAATGCCACTCTTCCAAAATCATTTTGGGGGCACGCACTAGAAACTGCCGCACTAACAATAAACATGGTTCCATCTAAGTCAGTTGAAAAGACTCCATACGAGTTATGATTTGGAAAAACTCCAAATATGTCTTATCTTAAAATATGGGGTTGCGAAGTATTTGTCAAACGTCCGACGTCTGGCAAACTTGATTCCAAGTCTGACAAATGCTTTTTCGTAGGGTATCCTAAGAAAACGAAAGGATATTACTTCTATCACCAGGCCGAGAATAGATTAGTTGTTGCTCGTGTTGGTGTAGTTTTGGAGAAACAGTTTCTCGCGAAAGAAAGTAGTGGGAGTAATGTAATACTTGAAGAAATTCGAGATAACCACACAATACAATATCTGAACCAGATCAGATTAACCCACCACTTGATACAGCGGTTGAAGAGCATCTGGAAGAATCAAATCCACAAGTAGTTGTGGAGGAGGTTCTAGTCCCGAGATCAAGTACTTCGACGCAAGTTGAAGTAGAACTAGATCCGCAAATAGTTGTAGATCAAGTTCAACGACCCGAAGGTTAAGTTCTACGTAGGTCTACAAGGACAGTTCAAGCACCCGAGAGGTACTTGGGACTACACGAGGTCTCAGTATATGATACTGAAGATCCTATGACCTATGCGGAAGCAATGGATAGGCCCGACTCTGAAAAATGGCTAGAGGCCATGATATTCGAAATACAGTCCATGTATGACAACACGATGTGGAACCTAGTTATACCATTTGATGGGGTGAAACCCATAGCTAACAAATTAATTTTTAAAAGAAAAATAGACATGGATGGTAAGTTGAATGTATACAAAGCACGATTGGTAGCGAAATGTTTCAAGCAAATTCAAGGAGTTGATTATGATGAAACTTTTTCGTCGTAGCTATTAAGTCAATTCGAATACTCCTAGCAATTGCCACATTTCATAATTATGAAATATGGCAGAAGGATGTCAAAACCGTCTTCTTAAATGGAAATTTAGAAGAGGATGTGTACATGAGACAGCCTGAGGGTTTTGAGGATCCAAAAAATATTGGAAAGGTATGCAAGCTTCTTAAATCTATTTATGGATTGAAGCAACCATCACAGAGTTGGAATCTTCGATTTGACGAAGAAGTCAAAAAGTTTGACTTTGTGAGATGCGAAGAACCATGTGTATACAGGAATACTAGTGGGAGTGCCATCACTTTTTTAATCTTATATGTAGATGACATACTCTTAATGGGAAATGATATTCCTATGTTGCAACAAGCTAAGTCTTCATTAAAGAAAGTTTTCTCGCTGAAGGACTTAGGCGAGGTTGTTTATATACTAGGCATAAAGATCTATCGTGATAGATCAAAAAGACTTATAGGATTAAGTCAAGGCACGTACATTGACAAAGTGCTAAATAGGTTTAGCATGCAAAATTCTAAGAAATGATTCATGCCAATGAATCATGGTGCGCAGCTTAGCAAGACTTAGTGTCCTTCGACAACTGATGAGTGAAGCATAATGAGTAGAGTGCCATACAATTCAGCTATAGGCTCTATCATGTACGCCGTGTTGCACACTCGCCATAATGTCTCGTACGCTTTAAGTGTGACAAGTAGATATCAGGCTAATCCAGGCATGGAGCACTGGAATGATGCAAAGAATATCCTTAAGTACTTAAAACGAACTAAGGATATGTTCCTCGTCTATGGTGTTGACACCGAGCTCGTAATAAATGGTTACACTGATACAAGTTTCCAAACTGATTGAGATGATTCGAGATCACAATTCGGATACGTGTTATGTGACGTTATCACTTGATACGAGAAATCGTAAATAAAGGTGATGTAAAGATATGTAGAGTTGACATAGTCAACAACACAGCTGATCCACTCGCCAAATCTCTTCCACAAGCCAAGCAACAGTTGCACATGGCTTTTATGGGTTTGAGACACATAATAGACTTGCTGTGAGGCTTTCTTTAAATCTATGAGATATTTAGAAAATTAGAGATTCGAGTAACTGGGGCCTACGATGATTGGCTTCTAGCTTAAGTGGGAGATTGTTAGTTTGTAATAATCTAGAAGTCAATAATACGATAAATTATCATAAAGCTTTGTTCATGAATTGAGTGATTAATAAATTGTCATTTTGTTACCTTGGGTATTATTGAATTTATGAATCATTCCTTTATCCGACTTGAGACAACAACTACAATTGTTAAACTTCATAATATAGATGATATATTTTCTTAAGAGTCTCTAACCAAGGTAATTAGCAGAAACACTAACTTACCATTACAAGGTTAGAATGTGGATTAAAAGATGGTTAAGTTTTGCAGATCAAGAGTAATTATATTTGATACATCTGCTCAAGATCGAGAAAAGATTCAGTTTGCAAGGATGACACACACCTACCTTGAAACTAATCTGACACTGTGAGACAAAAGAAGTAACACAACTAAAATATTTAGCGGATCGTGATATTGTGTAGTACAACATCATCAGTGTAATTGGATGGTCATAGTGCAGATGTGAGATGCCTCCTATGATTATAGAAGTTGAAATGGTTTTAATTTTATTTACCAACATAACACAGATCCTATTGGGTCACACTTTATAGGAGCTAGTCAAAAAATCTTAATGATTAATTATAAATTGGTTATAATTAATATTAAGATGGTTATAATTAATTATATGTGATATGATTAAATTATATATGTCATATAAGATGACAAGCAAAAACAACGATTGAATTTATAAACGTATACGATACGTTGTATAAAATCATACCGAAACCAAACTGATACCGAACCCTGAGAAATATAATTGTTGAGAACAATTATATATTTACATATATTTAATTTAGATTTTAAATATTAATTATGGTTTTGAATTTAGGATGAAAGTCATTATCAAATTAAAACCTTAATTAAAAATTAATTAAAATCTTAAATAAAATAAATAATTAAAAAAATAAAAAAAACAAAAGATGTCGGCACTTTATTTTCTCATGCCGACATAGAAGATGTGATGTGGCAAAAATTTGATTTTGATATTTGTTGCCGACTTCATCAAAGGGCAATTTGGTCTTTTTACTTTTTCAGGGGTATTTCGATAATCGGCGAACCTCCTTATTTTCCTATAAATAGAGGGCATGGGGAGAGAGAAAATTACATAAAAAATCATATAGTATCTGTTAACTCAGGATCGAATCGATAAATATATTTTTCTCTCTATCTTGGCTACGGTTATTTACGGGATTTGAACAATAGTATTTTTGCGAAAAGAGCGGTATTTCATATTTGAATAACTGCGAGTCGTAAAGATATTTATTTAGTCCTTATCTCGGTGAATAGTGTTTTTTACAGAATATCGCGATTTACGATATTTCTGGCAAAAGAAATAAGCCGTTCTCTGGTCGTCCCGGTGGATCACTAGTAGAGGTATCAGACGTCTGATACTCCGAGGAGGGGAGCTTCTCAGATTCGATCTTCCGAGTCTGCTGCAATCCAATTCGAATTTGGATCAAGGTATAAATGTTATATTAATCTAATTAATTTATAAGTAGATTAAAGTTTTAGAAATTAATTATGGAGTATATCTGTATATAGGATTAAATCGAGTTTTGATGCCAAAGATAAACGGAAAGTGGACACCCTCGGTAGTTTATCTGACATATCTTGTTTAATCCTTGGCTTAAGTTAGAAGTAAAATTTTTGTTTTACGGTCTTTTCGTAGCTTAGGCCAATTGATGGGTTTTGAACTGTTCATAACCCAACAGTAGATATATTCCAATGTCGATTTCATGCTATCTATGCAGCCTCCAAAATCAAAATCGGTATATCTAACGACCTCGAGTTTTTTCGATCTCTGATATGTGAGCATATATTATATTATTTTCTTCAGGTACCTCAACACCCATATATATATATTGATATTGTACTTAATTAACTTCTGAACAAACTAAGCCATGACACATACCTTTCTTCTTCAACCACGAAGCGTGGTTGGTACAATGTATCTTGATGTGTCCCGGCTTCTTGCAAAAGTGACAAATCACCTTATCTCTTGATTTCTTGGGAGTATTGTCAACTTTTGGCTTCTTGTTGTCTGCAGCTTCCTTAATGGGCTCTTTTCCCTTATTGTTCTTATGCTTCTTTTTCTTGAGGTCGGATGTTACAACATAAGCCTCCTCCCCCCTTGGCCAATTTCTGCCTCTCATCCTCCTATACCAACTGAGCTTCAAGCTCAGCCACTGTCCATTTTTCCTTCAGACAGTTGTAAGTCATGATGAATTGACTAAAGGAGGGAGGAAGAGACATGAAGATGTACTCAATGAGAAGATCATCAAAGAAATTGAACTCGTGCGAGAGAAGCGCACGTTGGAGCTTGATCATTTCAGTGATGTGCTCCCTAATCTCAGTTTTTCCCTTGTACTTAAGAGTGTGAAGTTTGGTCATGAGTGTACGCATTTGTGTCCTTTTACTCACGACAAACTTCTTCTCCAAAGCACTAAGGTACTTCTTATCACCAGAATCTTGGTCGGGTACACAACCTTGGAGAGTTTCATGGGTTGTCATTTTCATGATCATGAGACACATCCTGTCGTTATGGTCTCAATCCTCCATGTCAGCCTTTTCAGGAGCGGTGGACTCCTTTCCAGCTGACACAGGGCGGGCATAACGTAGTGCCCTATCATACTTCATCATCCCCATAAACAATCTAAGTTTTGATTCCCATAGCTTAAAACTTGCCCCATTCAGGGACGAAATCTGATTCAGCATTACCAAATTGTCTGGAAATTTTTTAGAAAAAACAATAAGAAGTATTAGTTTATGCGTCACATTCCTTAATCATGATTTAAAAGTCTATTTAAAGGCCTTGACAAAAAGAACTCTAAAATGTCTCGATTAATTTCATTTTAACCAACAATCCTATCCAGCATGAGGTCCCGATGGAAGCGGTCAATACTCTTAGGTATTTTGGTGTTATGCACAAGTACAAATGAGACATTTTGTCACTCTTGCCGATGGGTCCAATTGGCATACCCACGTACTAGTGACCATGCCAGTCAAGTGAGGGAGGTGAGTCACGAGCGGACTACTTAAGTACCAAGCCTCAAATGCTTTTCTAGACATAACTAGCACGTAGTTTCTCATTACTTTTCTTTATGCATCTTACTTTATGTGTATTAACAACCACTTAATGTATTAATCCTCCGAAGAAAGAAATTAATAATCTGTTGTTAGTACACGTCCTTTTAAATTTCATGGGACATCTTGCTTGTAACTTTAGCGATGGTGTTCGGAAGCGAACAAGATCATTTAACAATATGCGACATGTATTTCTAATTGCCTTTAAATAGATAAAAATCGTGTAAAAGCCTAAATTGGACGTATCATAAAAGAAAACTACTCGTCCATAATATACATATATTGTTTTATCAGCTAATAGGGGCATTAAATTATAATTAACCTATTTTTCTATTTGTTAATAAAATACATATATATATATATATATATATTACTAAATATTTATTAATACCACATTTTAATCTTAAATTGAATCCTTTTATAATTTAGCAATTCAATCTAGTCTTTTATTAGTATTAACACTAATTATAGATATTAGCCAAATTATATATTAAGAAAAAATAGCAGTAATTTTGTAGCAAAATTAATTGTAATTATATATAAATTAATAATATATATCCTAAATTATAATTAATTGACAGCTACTCCTAACTAACAAAAAAATAAATTTCTGGAAAAATGGCACAATAAACCTGTCAATTCAAAATTTGTACCATTTTCCAGAGTCATTGCGGCCGCAAGGCATCCTGTCAATTCAATTTTGTTCTCTTTTTTTTTTTTCCAGAAAACAACACAAAATGCACTACATTGTGGGCGCAATGACCCAGGTTGCGGTCGCAATATAACATGTCAATTCAGTTAATTTTCCCACAACATAGAGCAATTCTCATTGTCTTACGGCCGTAACTGGTTTTTCTGATTTTCCAGAAACAGAGGACTTTCCCTAAATACATTGCGACCGCAATGAACTTTATTGCGACCGCAATGAACTTTATTGCGACCGTAATAGACCTTGTTTTAGTTCAATTTGGCTCAGTTCTGGAAATAAACTATTCTGGAAAATAACCATTTCGAATTTATCACTTAAATTGTTGCATTTCTTTCTTAAAATCAACTTTATTTGTACAAATAATTATTCTAAATATTAATAAACATAAAATTTGAATAATATCAATTTCAAATTCGCATGAAAAGCAAGGAATTTGACAAAATTCAAATTTTTATCTTAAAAATACTCAAAAATAATTATTCAAGAAAGAAAAACCAAAATTGCAATAATTAATTCGATAATTCCAGAAAAAACACAAATTCCAAACATGCGCAACAGAGTTGGCTCTGATACCACTTGTTGGACATTTAGATTTGGTGCAATTCAATTAGGGTATAACCATAAAGCCATTTTCGTAATCTAAACAATTGCAAGAATTCAATTAGTTCCTCCGTGCGACATGTATGAAATAAAATTATGCGGAAGCATATAGTAAACTTACTTTCTATCTCCTTTTGTTGTCTCCTTTCTTCAATTCTTGAGTAAACGGGAGATGTGGTTGCACGGTCGCGGAAGTCCTTCACGACGGTCTTCCCCAACGAGTCCTTCCAAGCGATTAGGGGTGCTTTCCTTTAACCAATGAGCACGAACACTTCAACGGAATACCAACACTTAATGGAGGAGTGTATGGGTAGTTATGCACATCACATGTGCCCTAATAACAGTGATTTTTCTGTTTGTATTACCTCATAATGCTTGGAGACCCTGGTCCTTTTATAGGGGCCAAATTGTATCTTGGAAAGATGCAAAATTAATTATCAAATATTCACAAAATATTTAAAATTATCTTCTCTCCAATTCTTTTTCAAATTCTAATATTTACTGTTGTAAATATTTCCACGAATTTAGTATAAAAGCTAGAATATCTAATCAGAAAGATAAGGTGAATTTAGACAGCCAAAACATGCCTTACAGTAGGTCTCTTGCAGTCGCAATGAATCTCATTGCGACCGCAATTGACTTGGCTATTCCAGACTTGGCAAGTTTCTGCCAAGTCTCTTGCGGCCACAATGGGATCCTTTGCGGCCGCAATCAATTATGTCGAAATCAACAGATTTATTGCCAAATCTCTCCTACTGTATTGTAACTGCAAGGAACCTTATTGCGGCCGCAATAAATCTTCATCTGTGCTGTTTTGCTTGGGCTTTGATCCAATTTGAGTTGGATTTAGTCCAAACAATATTTCTGACTTTACACTAACACCCATATATAGTTTAATTGATCATAATCAGTCCATTAACAATTATAATCAATTTACTTTAATTCTATATGCATTCGTGCCCAAAATCTTAATGAAATACGTATAATGCCTTGAATATTGAATTAATCACATTTACGACATTTCCACATATTACTCGTAATATTGGTGACAATACATGACATGTAGTAATCATATAACACGTAGTCCAAACTTAAATTGGAATTGACGTCTCAATTCCAACAAACGCACCTCCATCACCAAGGACTTTGTTGGAAGAGAAAGTGTACAAGGGAGACCGTAGGGGTGGAAGGTAAGTATTGCTTCCGCTGTTATTGGTCTTATTTTTGGACAATTAAGCACGAAGGTCGGTCATGTTTAGAACTGCAATTCTTTAGTCGTAACTTAGGTTTTGTGGCTCTGGCCTAAATGAAATTGCACCAACAAGTGGTATCAGAGTCAGCCTCGTTGATTGTGTTTGAAATTTTGTAATTTACTCGAAAATATCGAAATTAATTGTTGCATTTTTTGCACTTTCTTGAATTTGTTATTTAATTATTTTAACTATTTTTTGAACTAAAAATTCGAATTTTTGTCAAATTCCTCGTCTTTTATGTGATTTGAAATTGGTATTAATCAAATTTTTGGGTTTATTAATATTTAGAATAATTATTTGGACAAATAAGGTTGATTTTTAAGAAAGAAATACAACAATTTTAGTCATAAATTTGAAATAGAAATTCCAGAATAGAGCAAACTTCACCTGAAAGCAGCTCCTTTGCGGTCACAAAGCAACCCATTGCGAACGCAATATATTTAGTAATTAAGTCTATGTTTTTGGAAATAAAAATCTGAACTGACAAGTGTCTTGTGGTCGCAAGACTAACCTTTGCAGGTGCAAGACAATAGAAAATTGTCTGTGTTGCGGGCAAAATTAAAAATTGAATTAACAGGTTTAATTGCGACTGCAACCTGGAGTATTGTGCCCGAAATAGAGTTGAATTTATGTAGTTTTCTGAAAAACTCAGAGAATAAAATTGAATTGACAGGATGTATTGCGGTCGCAAGGCCCAATATTGCGGCTGCAATGATTCTAGAAAATGGTAAAAACAATTGAATTGACAGGTTTATTGTGCCATTTTTCCAGATTTAATTTTTTGTTAATTAGGAGTGGTTGTAAATTAATTATAAATTAGGATATATATAGAGAGCATGGCTAAAATAATATGCATAGTACACCACATAACGTACTATGCGCCCATTTGTATTTAATTTGGTCATTAAATTGATATTTAAGTTTCTCAATGAATTCTTCATATCAAAATCTTGTAGGAAATAAAATTTCGTGATTTTTAGAGCTTTATTGCTATTTTTTAAATATTTTTTAAAAACAGCCCAGAAATGGCACTTTTGTAGTATTAAATCTGGACTGTTTTTAAAAAATATTTAAAAAATAGCTAGAGAGCTCTAAAAATCACGAAATTTGATTTCCTACAATATTTTCATATGAAGAATTTATTGAGCAACTTAAATCTCAATTTAATGACCTATATCTATATGCATAGTACAAAATGGGGTGTACTATGCATATTATTTTAGCTATGCTCTATATATATATATAATTATATTATATATAATTATAATTATTTTTTGCTACAAAATTAATACTATTTCATCTTAATATATAATTTATCTATTATCTATAATTGATATAAATACTAATAAAAGAGAAGATAAATTTGCTAAATCCTAAAAGGATTCCATTTAAGATTAAAATATTATATTAATGATATTTAGTAATTTCTAAAGGTTTTAGTAAATAATAAATATGTTTAAAGCTATATTTCATAAAATGTATATATATATATATATGTATATATATAGGACGAGTAGTTTCCTTTTAGAATACGTTCTAATATAGACTTTTACATAATTTTAATCTATTTAAAGACAATTAGGAATACATGCCTCATATTGTTAAATAATATTGTTCGCTCCCGAACACTATTGCTAAAGTTATGAGCAAGATGACCCATGAACAGTTAAAAAGACATGTATTAACAACGGATTGTTAATATCTCCCTCCGGAGAATTAATAGATTAAGTAGCTGTTAATATACATAAAGTAAGGTGCATAAAAAATAATGAGATACTATATGCTAATGATGTCTAGAAAAGCATTTGAGTTTAGTTGCTTAAGTAGTCTGCTTGTGACTTACCTCCCTCACTTGAATGGCTTGATCATTAGTACGTGGGTATGTCAAGCGGACCCACCGGCAGAGTGACAAAAGGACTTGTTTTGTACCTTTGCATAACACCATAATACATAAGAGTATTGACCACTCCCTCCAGAGCCTCGTGCTGGCTAGTATTATTGGTCAATAAGAAATTAATGGAGATATTTCTAGAGTTCTTTATTAAGGTTTTTGAATAGACTATAAAATTGTGATTAGGGATTAAATCATGACGGTTAGTTTCGTGATTAAACACATATTTTTAAATAAGGCTTTGAGTTATCATTTATCTTGCATGACAATTGTGATAATCCTTAAGTTTCATGTAATCATTAATCGGTCCAAAGTAAGATAATGATCATCATGGGAGATTATCATGACAGTTAATTGTCAAGCATAAGACATGTAATAAGTGTAGTGATGAATACAGTTCTCATATGATCAATTACCCGGTCCAACGAAAGAGTAACTATGATCATTTATTGTCAACACTTATTTGCTATTACAAGATATATATAGTAATTGATATCATCCAAAGATGATTCATTAAAGGAATCAAATATCTTGTAAGATAATATGAATACAACCTTAATTGAAAATGATGTGAAGTTTATTCTTTTTTGTTAGTTAAATTGTAAAGAATATTGTTTAACGTTGAATGGATAAAGAAAATGACATTTGATCATGAAATTATTTCAAGTAAAATAATACATTTTATTCAGAATGAAATAAAGTGAGAAGTAATTGGAAAATATATAATCATATCATTAAAATTCTAAATCTAAAATCAAAAGATCAAGGGGCAACATTAAAGAGAAGATCAAATTGTCAAAAGTAATATTTATATAAAGTTGTTTTCATTAAGAATAACAATGTACTTTACATATATTCTTAACAAAACTAGTTTGTATAAAACAAGAAAGCAAAATGACCTGATTGGTAAAATAACAAGTATTCTGCAAAAAAGTTTAAATGTTGGTTTGACAATTAAAGAGTTAATTTTTATGCATTATCATTGCAAAATTCCGTACATTATTTTGTAACGAAAAGGATTGAAATGAAGGCATCAAGTTTGTTTTGGAAAATTGAAACATTTGAATCTAGGTGATATAAAAATGTTAAAAATATCATCCTTTAAGAAAATTAAGTTCCAAAATTTGAATTTTGTAGGCTTAAAAGTTTTTGAAAAATATGATATTTAAGTAGGGATGAAATATGTATATATATATATAGAATCTGGCTAACATACTAACATTAGCAAAACTGAAGACATGCTAATGGATGCTTATTTCAAATTTCAAATCATAAATGGCTGATCCGAACCGTTAAAATTGTGGTCCATACAAAAACCTACGTAGGAAACAAATTTGACATTTTTTCGAATTTTTTAACTATTTTATCTGAGCCATTGAAAATGAATTAATCTAACGATTCAGAAAAACCCCCAATTTCAAAACATTCTTAAACGCCTCCGATAAAATAGTAAAAAAATTCAAAAAAATGTAAAATTTGGTCCATACGTAGGTTTTAGTATGGACAACAATTTCAACGATTCGGATCGGCCATTTCCAGCTTGAAATTCAAAATAAACATCTGTTAGAACGTTTTCAGTTTTGCTAACATTAGTATGTTAGCCGGATTCTATATATATATATATATCACAATTATATTTTTGTTTCAAATTAAGACAAGTGTTAAGTTTTACTTAATTTGAAATAGAAATTTATCATGATTCAAAATAAGTTAACTTCAATTTTTCATTTGAGCACACTTTTAGGTAAAGCCTGCCATTTGTGAATATTTTGTAAAATTTAATGCAAAAGGTTTTTGGATAAAATTAACCATAAAGTTGTTACACATATGGCCAAGTTTTGATCAAAAAGGACTTTGTCAAAACCAACAAACAGAATGTTGAAATGTGAATCCAACAAGAGTGACAAATGTCAAATAATACAAAATATATAATTCATTTAATATGGATAGAAAAAGGATAAAAGTATTATTTTAACACCTGATATAGATATGGATACATATTAGTATCACCATTTAAGTTATGAATTCTAGAGAATAATAGATTTTAAATGAAATTTTGTCATTTATTGTCGAATTTTATTCGCAATAAAAAGAAATATAATGATGCTATTATAGTTACAAATAAAATATATGATAAGAAGCCTAAAGTATTGCAACATAAAGAGATATATATTTAAAATACTCACTAAATGCGCCTTGCTTAAACCATAAAAAATATTTGAATGTATATTTGAATCTTTAAAGGATATGGGTATGCTCAAGTAAAGTAAGTCTCTTTAATTGTGAATTATTAAAGATGTACTAATTGAACATGAGGAGTATAAGTTGTCATTTGAGTAAGTTCCTCTAAAGACATTTTACAAACCTACAGAACACAAATAATTGAGACATTATATAAAAACACTAGATTCTTTGAAGATATAGAGTTTGTGGGGGGGGGGGGGGAGGGGGATATGATAAAAAAAAAATAAGATTTTTAAGATTGAAGATTATAATAAAATCCATAAATTATTTTTCCCAAAAAGGAGACATGAATTAGAATAAATCATGGGCCTCCACTCGGCCTTTTATTAATTCGAGTCAAGACTAGTGAGAATATGATTTAGGACCTTCGTTCTGATCATGTTCACAATCTGGTCAATGTTATATATCGAAAAATAAATCTTGAGATTTTATTAAAGTCTATTAGTTATTTTTTTGAAAAAAACAATTTGAAGTCCATTTGGACCTTTATTTTTTAATTCAAGTCAAGACTTTTTATTTTAATTCAAGTCAAGACTAGTGAGAATATGATTTAGGACCTTTGTTCTGATCATGTTCACAATCTGGTCAAGGTTATATATCAGAAAATAAATTTTTAGTCTATCAATTGTTTTTCGAAAAAAAGAGACATGAATTTGAATAAAGCATGGCCCTCCACTTGTTTTTATTCTAATTCGAGTAAAGACTAGTGATTATATGGCTTAGGACATCCGTTATGATCATGTTCACAGTCTAGTCGAGGTTATATATCGAAAAATAAATTTTTTATCAATAGGCAAACTCCACTTCAAATAATATACTCAATTAATGACACATATATATCCAAAACAAGTCCAAATAGATGCATTGCTTCCAGCAATGATATTGGCTATAAGTCCATTTGGAATAAGAAAATTTGTATTGTTAGATGATGATTTAGTTAAATACTCAGGAGTACATTAAATAACACATGTGTCCCAAAATTGTCCCAAATAGACATATTGTTTCTTGCAATAAAGTCGGTGGGTATTTTGGAATAAGGTATTTTTGTGTTGTCTTATTTTCATGTTGCAGAAATACTCAAAGAAATATTATGCAAGTGCCAAATTTATTAGAGTAAGCAGATTACAACCATAAAGTCGTGTTTTCAAGTTTTTTTTCATACATCATGACTAAAGAAATAGTTATATAGTCTAGAAAGTGAATTAGTTATCTTATATACGAAAAAAACTACTTACTGGTGATATTGAATATTTTCCTCATTATCTTCAAAGTGTTAAAATCCGTTTTAGTACAAATGAAATGGAACAATACGAAATTGAATAGTAATGTTGATAAATATAAAGTTAAATTTTATCGATAAAATGCTTCATATATATATATATATATATATAAGTTTTTAGTTATAAAGAATTATTCCTTAAAGATTCTTTAAAAGAATTAATGTGTTTAAAGTTTTGAATAGTTATTAGGGATGCAACTTAAGAATTTTTCATTAAGTTTATAGGCTGCACAAAGAGAAAAGTATCTATGCAATTAAAGGGTCTCAATAAAGAATTATCAAATTGTGATCTCATCAAATATTTATAAATCGAATTATTCGAGTTATGTAGGAGTAAAACAAAAATACAATATATCTTAAAAATAAGGATTAAGATAATGCCCTCGATAAAAATTAAAAGCAATAAAGTCTAAGTATTTATATGCCTTATAAGTATAAAATATGTTGATATATAGCCATAAGGATATTGTGTTATATAACGACATATTCAAAAAAATACTTAGTATAAAGATATTTGTAAGATCTTTTAGAATACATATACGAGATGTTAAAGGACTTATAACAAAGAAAAGAATAATACTCAAGCATCAGATGTTGGAAAAGCTTTTTTAGGTCATACCAAATCTGATTTCAGGATTAAAAATGCATGATTTCATAAAGATGTCACTCTAATGAACTAAGTGTAGAGATCATTTATATTATATTGTGACAATAAAAGAGCCATGCATGATAATACTAGAAACTTAATAAGACTGAAATATTTTTCATACAAGAGAGATTAAAAGATAGAATATATAACAGTACAAGCTTCATATTCACAAGGTTTGTGAAAATTGTGGGAGTCTGATTTTGAGGAAATGTATGTTCCATGTAGTTGGCAACAAACAGTAATATATATGCAAGTTACATCTCTCTCTTTAAAGCCTTGATAATACCAGAATCTTGATAAATTTTCTAGTAGTCTAAAAGAAAGATTAAAAGATGGAACATATAACAGTACATATTTCATATCCACAAGGTTTGTGGAAAATGTAGGAGTCTGATTTTGAGAAAATATGCGTTCTATGTGATTTGTAACAAGTTGTGATATATATGCAAGTCATATCTCTTTCTTTAAAGCTTTGATCTCACTAAATAATAGCGTGACCCATTCGGAAATAGACACATACAATCACACTCTCATGTAATTTTTGAACTATATGACCAAAATCTAATTCATGTCATCCTGAAACATTTGGTAATCTGATTTATATCGAGAAATCCGCATAGAAAATGTGGTGATTATCGTTTAAGTCCCTTGCTGGTATAACTGGTGGACCGAATTGGTTAAGAGATATGAAAAGAAAGACAGAAAAGTTAAAAGTGATATGGCCAGATCCAGACATATGTAATCAAATGGACCACACTTGTCCATGTGGGAGATTGTTAGAATTGATACGACAATTCTGATAAATAAAGTTTAGACTACGTGTTATATGATTACTACATGTCTCATATTGTCGCCTAATATTACGAGGAGTATGTTGGATTAAACTCATATCATGTTTGACAATGTGCAAAACAAATTAGTACTAACCTTGCACATGAGTTTTGGTGAAGTTGCAGGTTAACACAGGTACAACATGATGTTGCACATTCTCAAACATGCTCAAGACATCAAGGGATAGCTTCACAGTGCTCCTCAGAGCACAGTGTTACCATAACGCTTCACATCCCGTTACAACGGGTCAGTAACCTGTCATAACGGGTGCCCAACCCGTCACAACGGGTCAGAAGGAGAGAGGCAGGGCATATTCAGTGATTTGGAAAAGAGCAACATTACTGTAATGCCTCCCTAAGGCGTCACAACCCCTTCCAACCCGTTAGAACGAGTTCCCAACCCGTTGTAACTGTTAGAATGTGTGAAGTGTAATTTCACTAAAAATGTGCAATTCAAAGGTCAAGTAGTATTGCGAAAGCATTTACAATACAATTCAATTCTTTTAGACTTTAATCACCTAGCCAATCAATTTCACAAGCAAGTCTAAGAGCAAATCACAAAATTGAGATAAAAAAGCTTAAAGAGAGAGAGAGAGTGAAGAGAGAGCAATCAAGCCAAGTGACACGGTATGTAACGTGGTTCGGCATATCAAAAGAAACATAGGCCTACGTTCACGAGTCTTCCGAAATAAAACATCTTCTGGGCCGTTACACTATAACGAAATGTTTTTACAAAGGGGCGGAGACGATCTTTGACTTCTTCTAACACAAGATAGCCAATCTTCATCTCCTAACTCGAT
>CAXKVX010002426.1:0-38398 GCA_964058865.1 Eleocharis quinqueflora
ATTGCAGGTATGCTCTATATCTCAGGCTGCCCCGCCTTTGTTCTTATTGATACGGGGGCTAGCCATTCTTTCGTTGCTTCTCTCTTTGTTAGAACCCACGATTGGCCTACCAGCCGTAGGACACGAATCATGGAGGTGCAGACTCCTCTCGGGAAGTCTGTCATCGTTGATCGTGTCTGCAGAGATCGGTTGGTAAGGATCTCGGGTAGAGACCTACCCGTGACCCTCACCGTGCTCGATCTCCGCGATTTTGACGTGATACTTGGACTCGATTGGTTGACTACACATCGCGCTGTAGTCGACTGTGAGAGACGTTGCGTGAGGTTTGGTGATGTCACCTTCGAGCCTTATTATTTTCGTGGTACCCATCCCAGTTCGCGAGTGCCGGTTATATCCGCCCTTCGGGCGAAGCATCTCATTTCGGCTGGATGCGATTACTACTTGGCATCTGTCGTTGCTACAGATGCCAAGGAGGTGGATATAGCCACTATTCCAGTCGTGAGCGAGTTTTCCGACGTCTTTCCCAGTGACTTACCCGGTTTACCCCCACGGCGAGATGTAGAGTTCTGTATAGAGCTACAGCCGGGCACGACTCCCGTTGCTCGTGCCCCTTACCGTATGGCCCCCGCGGAGTTGCGAGAGCTGAAGACACAATTAGAGGAGCTTTTGGAGAAGGGTTTCATCCGACCAAGCACCTCACCCTGGGGTGCTCCAGTCTTGTTCGTGCGAAAGAAAGACGGCACCTTGCGCTTGTGCATAGACTATAGGGAGTTGAACAAAGTCACTGTGCCGAATCGGTATCCATTACCTCGGATTGATGACTTGTTCGACCAGTTGCAGGGGTCGCAAGTGTACTCTAAGATCGATTTACGATCTGGGTATCACCAATTGACCATCCGCGACTGCGATGTCCCGAAGACCGCGTTCCGTACCAGATATGGCCATTATGAGTTTTTGGTCATGTCATTTGGTCTGACGAACGCTCCCGCCTATTTCATGGATCTCATGAATAGGGTGTTCTCAGACTTCCTGGATCGTTTTGTAGTGGTCTTCATCGATGATATACTCGTATATTCCCGGAGTCGTTCTGAGCACGCACACCATCTTGGGATGGTGCTGCAGCGTTTGCGAGAGCACAAGCTTTATGCCAAGCTCTCCAAGTGCGATTTTTGGCTTGAGCATGTTGCCTTCCTTGGACATATCATATCCAAGGATGGCCTTGCGGTTGATCCGCAGAAGATCGTCGCGATTACCGAGTGGCATCCTCCCACCACTCAGACAGAGGTACGTAGCTTCTTAGGACTCGCGGGTTACTATCGGAGGTTCGTTGAGGGATTTTCGGTGCTGGCGGCACCCTTGACACAGTTGTTGAAGAAGGGAGTACGATTTGAGTGGACCACCGAGCGACAGCAGAGCTTCGAGGAACTCAAGAGGCGTCTCGTCTCTGCTCCAGTGCTAGCCATGCCTGTACCAGACTTAGAGTACGCGGTGTATACAGATGCGTCTCGACTTGGACTCGGTTGTGTTTTGATGCAGGATGGCCACGTCATCGCATACGCGTCACGACAGCTTAGACCCCACGAGAGGAACTATCCGACCCACGACCTCGAGTTGGCCGCTGTGATCTTCGCTTTGAAGATCTGGCGCCATTACCTATACGGGGCTAAGTGCAAGATCTTCACTGATCATAAGAGCCTCAAGTACGTATTTACGCAGCGTGAGCTAAACCTACGCCAACGGCGTTGGCTTGAGCTCATGAAGGATTATGAGATGGAAATCCTGTACCATCCGGGCAAGGCCAATGTCGTGGCTGATGCCCTGAGTAGGAAGAGTAGCACCAACTTGGCGACTCTTCTTACTGACCAGCACCACCTCCTCGAGGACATGCGACGATTAGACCTAGTGGTGACTGTGTCGGAGGAGATCTCGTCTGATCCCGGACCTTCTCACGTGGCCATGGTTGCTCCCTTGACCATTCGGCCCACTTTACGAGACGAGATCCGACAGGCTCAGGCCTCCGATCCCATACTCGCGAGGTACATATCCCGAGTACCTCTAGGCGCCGTACCTCGATTCCACATCGCTGAGGACGGGGCTTTACTTTTCGATGATCGATTATGCGTACCCCACATTTCCGCTCTGAAGGACAAGATCCTTACAGAAGCACACCTTTCGGGTTACGCTATTCATCCTGGCGAGACCAAGATGTACCAGACGCTCCGACGCCACTTCTGGTGGAAGAGGATGCACCGAGAGATAGCCCAGTATGTGGCTAGGTGTCTGGTATGTCAGAAGGTCAAAGCCGAGCGCACGAGACCAATAGGACTCCTACACCCGTTACCAAAGTCCCAGCGCAAATTCGATATCATTACTATGGACTTCGTCACGGGGCTACCTAGGACCCAGAAGCATTATAATGCTGTCTGGGTGATCGTCGACACATTGACGAAGGTCGCGCGATTCATACCCTATCGATATGGGATGTCACCTGAGCAGATGGCGAGCATATATCTACGGGAGCAGTTCAGGCACCATGGCGCACCGACACAGATTATTTCTGACCGAGACACTCGGTTCACTTCACGCTTCTGGGAGCGTTTTCAGGAGGCATTAGGCACGACTTTGAGTTTCAGCACGGCCTTCCACCCGCAGACGGACGGCCAGACAGAGCGCACTATACAGACATTGGAGGACATGTTACGGGCATGCGCGTTCACCATGGGCGGAGATTGGGAGTCACACCTCAGCCTCGTCGAGTTCGCGTATAACAGCAGTTATCACGCGTCTATCGGCATGACTCCTTTCGAGGCATTGTACGGACACCCCGTCCGTACCCCATTATGTTGGGGACCATCCGGCACGTACGTACCTGCCGCATCGGAGCTCGTGAATGAGAGTACCGAGACCGTCAGGCTCATTCACGAGCGACTTAGGACCGCGCAGGATAGGCAACGGAAGTATGCTGATCCGAAGCGACGAGACGTGCAGTTCACCGTTGGTGAGCATGCGTTATTGAGAGTATCGCCCGTTAAGGGCGTAGTGAGGTTCGGGGTTAAGGGAAAGCTTGCGCCTCGATACGTCGGACCCTTCCTCATATTGGAGCGAGTTGGACCGTGCGCTTATCGACTTGCCCTCCCTCCTTCCCTTGCAGGAGTACATAACGTCTTTCACGTATCGCAGTTGAGACGTTATGTACCTGACCCATCACACGTACTTCAGATAGAGCCCCTACAGGTAGAGAGAGATTTGACCTATAAGGAGCGACCTTTGCGTATATTGGATACGCAAGAAACACGCCTCCGCAGACGATCTATTCCTCGAGTATTAGTCCAGTGGGAGCATCACACACCTCGAGAGGCTACTTGGGAGCTCGAGAGCGAGATGCGAGAGAGATATCCTGACCTCTTCACCGCTTGAGTTACTCTGTTTCGGGACGAAACAACTCTTTAAGGGGGGAAGGATGTGAAACCCGTAAAATGTTGAACCCGAAAAATAAAAATAAAAATAAATAAATAAATAAAATAAAAATAAGATAATTAAAACATAATAAAATTTTACGAGTTAATAAACAAACAATTTAAAACTTATATAAGAAGGAATAAAAACTTGTACAAATTAAATTTAAAACCAAATTTTATAAATGAGGTTAAGCATGAAACAATAAATGAAATAAACAAATTTGAAGGAAATAAAATAACGTAGGAAATACATGTAGACATACATACACACAAACAGATTTCATTTACACACACTATAATAATTGACAAAGACGTGCTAAGTACAAATAAGAGTTCAATCTATAATCATACTAATATACATAAATAAATTTTGCTACACAACCCTATGTTAAATGCAGCAACCTTAGACTTGTTATGAACCAAAAACTTAATGGGATCTTACATCTGAAGTTGTGTAACGAGTCACTCAAATTGTACGATGAACATGCTACCTACAGCACAAAAACTTCACACAAACCTCCGCCTCAGATTAACAAAAAAATTTAATAGTTGGGTGAGACCACTTGACACAACCCAACGGGTCGCCCTCGAGTCATACAGCAATCGGCCACGTAGACAGACACACTGATGGAGCGGCAGTAGGGCAAACCTGGTGTTCCCGATGAGTTCTGATCCTCTACCTCACGAATTACGGCCTTACTAATCAAAACGGGTCAGAGCGGGTCGATAATTTTGTAGAAATAGATTATTACACGAAGAATCGCGAAGACGAGGCTACACACAGTCCCCTCCCCTGCCCTCTCTCTCTCTCTGTCTGCGTCACTGCCTAGGGAACGCACCCGCTGACC
Organism: Eleocharis quinqueflora; assembly: GCA_964058865.1. Lineage (NCBI taxonomy): Eukaryota > Viridiplantae > Streptophyta > Magnoliopsida > Poales > Cyperaceae > Eleocharis > Eleocharis quinqueflora. Next base: position 4,307 of record CAXKVX010002426.1, read on the forward strand.
TCTTTCCTTCCCCATATACCTCATACTTTTTTTTAGCCCCTATCTACTCTCCTGCCACCTAAAGAATAGAAAATCCCACCTCTTACCTCTCTCCTTCTTTCTACTTTTGTCTCGTCCTCTCACCCTCCCACTAACATTTCCCCTTTTCTCTCCCCATTTTCTTCACTTCCTGCCGCGCATTGAATTTTTCTGTCACAACTCTCTCTCTCTCACTTACTTACATCCTTTCTCTCTCTCGCATACACTCCACCTCATCTCTCATTTCCACATCATTTTCTCCTCTTACTTCCTGTCACTCCTCTGCTTTCACCAATTCCCCCATACCTCCCTCTCCCTCTACTCGATTACCTTGATGTCACCTCTCAGCTGAAAAAAAAAAAAAAAAGAAAAAAAAAAAAAAAAAAGAATCATGGCGATTCTTAACAACTCGCCTCTCCTGTCTTCTCAAACACTCATTTCCCCTCGATCCCCCTGATTTTGGTCGCCTCATCCTCGAAGACCATTTATGATTTGAAACACGTGTCGCTCGAAATCTCACCAAACCGGTCACCTCCAAGCCTCTAAGAGGTGCCAGGTCATATAGCCTTTGGGGTGACATTTACTTCTGGTACTCGGGCTCTGCACTAACACCACCATACTCTCCCTTCTATAAAACCCCTGCCAGCCTCTCTGTTTTTCCTCTTTGGTTTAGCTGCTCATGTGTTGAGAATCTACGTACTACTATTTTTAAAGAAAGCACATAGAGGCTAAAAGAGGAAAAATAGCAAAGAAAGGAGAAGGGAGGCACACGAGCTCGGGTGGTGGTGGTGCACGACCAACGTACCGTTTGGTTCTCGACCAGTGCTCGACCTTACGCTCTCTCTCTGGTAAACCCTAGCAATGTTTTATTTTTCTGACCTTGATGGGTTGCCTTGTGTTCTATTTTGTTTCTTGCTGTGTTGCCTTGTGTTCTATTTTGTTTCTTGCGGTGTGATGCTGGTTGCTGAGTCATTCCGTTCGGGCCTTATGTGTTGTTGCTTGCTGGTTCTATTTTATATGGGCTCTGTGATGTAGAGCAATGAGCCAGATTTGGAGTTCCGGTTGGTGTTAATTGGGGTACGGGTAATTGATGAACTGCACACTCAAGAGGGGATTCCGGGGATATGACTTGTTTTTGGGTTGTGAACTGGTGAAGGTGGAGATGTCTGATTCTGGCATATTAGTTACCAACTTCGTTATTAAACTGATGCGGACCTTTGCTTAGCCAGATTATTGATTGTTTGGTATACTGATAAACCCAACCAGCCTCAGGCCATCGAGCCCTCTATGATATGATTTGGTATACTACCAGGGTACTGATGATCAGCGACAATACCTGTTTTGATACCCTGTTTTCTGGTTTGCTGTGTACTTACTGATTGGTTGTGTATTTATGTCGAGAGAGTTGAAACTGGGCCAGAAGTGATGACTGGCCCAGTAAAGGTTACTATGCGTTATAAAATCATATTGGGCTTTAAAATGGACCTTTGGATTTTTCTTAAAAACAAATGGACCCTTACTGGACCCTAATTGGACATGAACAAATGCTATACTAAAACAGAAAGGTTGTTAAGCTTATAAACGATTAAAAATGGTTCTAAGTATTTTTGGGCTTGGGCCCTGTTTGGGCCGATTTGGGTATAAACAGATATTACACATACGGTGGCCCTACCCATAATACTTAGTAACTAGACCGAAAGGAATAAAGGATCGAGAAAGGTATAAAATTGGGAAATGACGACCATAAGTCCGTGCAGCACGAGCTTCGGCTATGACGCACGAGTACGGACTTCTGATCCCACTCCAGGATTAACACAAACCAATAATTAATCAAAATTAACCAACTTGTGTTTTTATGTACTTTTCTATACTATATCTAGCACAAAACCATGTAACGTGTAATATACAACATAGCTATATAGTAGGATAGTTGTTTAGGAACGACAATGCGTCTGATTTATTGACACTTGACTTACAATTATACGTGACGACTGAGTTAATTGATTATTTATAATAACATTATTAATTAAATAATAAAATAAGTTAAATATAATATATGTATATATATATATTAGTAAAATATCACACACTATCGACAGAAATGGACTAAGTACAATTATATGCCTAACAATATATATTGATCAATTTCTCTATATCACACCAATTACAAACACGCACCAAGTTAAATATTACACATGAAACACACAATTATGACTAAGTAAATGTTTAATAAAAGATATTTATCAATTTCTCTATAAGCACAATAATAATATGCATCTATAATTATTAGAATATTTTATTCCCTTCTTTGCTCAATTTAACTAAAAGTCCGACTAAAAGTGGTTGAATTTATAACATGTTTTCCTCGTGTTGTTCTTTATTGATGTTCTGTAGCATATCGTCCTGACGTCAAATAATTGGGAAGTAGTAGAACACTTAAAATCTCACACAACAGTTAACAAAGGAATAGAGACACATAATTCACGTCCACTAGCCGTGCAGCAAGGACACTGCACGGAAACTTTGACTAAGTAAAAATGACAATTAAATTAAGTTAGGAGCATCAAGGACGTCTCAAACGCTTAGATTCTTAAACTCAAATGTTCAATTTAACTAAATACGATCCGATCACTAAATTAGGAGATTTAGCCGACTCGTATCCACTCGCGGGAGACGAGGCCGTTACTGACGCTGTCGACGCTGATACAGGCGCAGACGCTTCAGAGCTGCCCCCGGAGTAGAGTCGACCTTGCGTATCGCTCCAGCTATCTCAGGTGTGGTTCCTGGGGTTTATATCCCTTTCTTTTATACCTAGGACCTACCAGACCTACCTAAACTGAACTGCGGTTACCAAATCACCCACAAATGTTAATCAGGCCCGTAGAACTTGAACTGTCATGTTTGCATGCCGGTAACTGTACCATAACTGAAGACCAACCTGCATTGCATGTCATCTGCACAACATAATTGCATGTAAGATCCGATATAAGGATCGTATAGGTTATTAGAATACTTATAGGTAGAATGCGTATTGTATACTATATGTATTTCGTCGGGAGTGATGAGTGTCGGGCCGGTGAGTTCTAGATTGGATGTAGTCTGAGGGCATCGTGGAGTGAGTATGTGTCATGGTGTCTGACATAGCCCATGGGATACTCTCAACGGGATGTCCTTAAGGACATTCGACTATTCCTCACCAACGATAACCATCACTTGATGGCTCGTAGTGCCAGTATGAGAGTTTCTCTTTTCAACATCCTTATTAATAAATAGTATTATAATATCTTCTCAATTGAGTGATTAAGGTTCGGTTTCTCAGTTTAGAGTATGCGTGTCATATGCGAAGTATTGGAGCTATTTCGTTCTTTATTATATTATTCATTAGCCGATATTTCGAGATCTCCTAATATTCGAAGGTCTTCCTCCTTTGGCCCCTGGTTGGTACAGAGGAAGTCAGGGGCTCCCCTTGGCTTTAACTAGTACAGGGAGTTCCCTTTTATTATATTCTTTCAAACGGGTAGTCGGTTCCTTATTTCCGTATGACGGCTGAGACCGAGTGTTTTCCTTGTATTATTCTCTTTCTGTGAGGGTAGGCGTCTCGGTTCGCTCTATGACCGAGTGTGTGCTTTTTGTAGCCGCTCTGCATGTACCAGGGCGTTTCGTTCTGGAAACTCAGAATTCGTTTTAGGTTACGAGGGCTGCTGTATAGTGCCCCACGCCTAAAACAAAACCTTAGGTTACGAGGGCTGCTGTATAGTGCCCCACGCCTAAGGGGCGAATCCTGATGTCCTACAACCCGGGTTTCTAAATTTGACCGTCTGTTCATTTGACTGGGAGCTTGATATCTCCTCGTATTAATTATAGTATATTACTATTCCTCATAAATATTTTGGGTTTATTTTCGTATCGTCTCTTTGTATACAGGCTAAATAATGAAATGAAAATATGGTTCATTAGACACATTTAGGTGTAGTAATTTAAACTATAAGTAAGTTATCTTTAAAAATGAAATTGGTCCTATCCGAATCAGATACAAACCCAAAGGCTGGACCTTAATCCACACTGAGATTTTTATCTCACGTTCCACGGTTGGTTGTGGGGTCCAGGTAAGGAGCGGGAGCTATTTTGAAGTCCAAGAGGAGAGCGCTAGGATGGAGTCACAGTGCCTTCCGTTTTGTAAACCCTCGGTCTGATTTGTTTCTTCTATTTCGTTTTATTAGGAGTAGTTTGTAGTAGGTTAGCGATGATCGGCCTCATGTTCTTTGGTGAGACCGATCTCTTTGTATATATTTTCTATTTCTTTAGCTTCCGCTGTAAATTTTGTAAAGGGCACCGTATATATATATATATATATATATATATATATATATTTTGTTGTTGGATGTTCAGGTATTGTGTTCACTGTGTGTGCTGTTCCTCTATTTATATAAAATTGTTAAAATTACCTTGTTTCTATAACAATAAATTAAGCCTTTCGTGTACTTTTAAATAAGTATACGTGGCGGGATCAACACTCCTAAGCTACTCAATATTTCTGGGGTGTGACATAAAATTTGCAGGTAAAAATAAAAGACATCAGGGTTTTTAAGGAACAAACCGCAGTTCTTGCGCTTTAAGCTTCATTTCCTCGGGGGTCAGAGAAGGTTTGCTCTCAGTTTTAGGCACCTAAATTTGGTTAACAACTCAGCTACATATAATCAATGCAAAATCAAAGGACTGTGTTTAAGAGAAAATTGAAAGAATCGTGGTAGTAACAGAAAGAACTATGCATCCAATACCATAACAATTGCTTCTACCAGCCAACCAGAAAAGATAAGTAAAATGGTTCAATACCCCACCAAAGACAATAAACTTAATTCATAAAGTTTGACTACACCGCTAAATTTTAGTAGATAGACATCTGCCGGTAGTAAAGAGCTTTAAGGAGGGATGAGCACATAAAAAAGATATACCATAGGCATTTCATCGATATCAGGATCATTCTCGTGCTCAGCAACCCAGTTAATTGCACCTTCAATAGTGCTATTACCTGGAACAAAAAATAAAACAATTAAAGTTTATCATACCCCGTATGCAGTTAATTTCACACCATGGGATCAGATAGGTTCATAGAATTTGTCAAGCAATCAGCTAAGCATTTACCATGCAACACTGCTTCAAATTAACCTTGACTTTACATACGGTCCCAATTTGACTTCATGGAGCATCAACTGTAATTCTATTATACAATAACATGCACCTCATCTTCAGAAAATAAATCAGGATTCAAGCACCAAAGTAGTGACGGTATCATAACATAGCAATGCTTGACCTGGCTGGAATGGTACCAAAATCCAGTATTCAGATGTAAAAGAGTTCTACCAGTCCAGTGCAAAAGGCATGTGTTCCTACTGCTCCATGTGCAGATTTAATACCAGTTGTAATGCAAGACAGCAATATGTTAAAAAAAAAAATATGAGCGACACTTTAACACTACCTGAATAGTGAAGTGCTCTAGTTGCACGGGGAGCTGGAAAGCCCATCGCTTCAAGCTCACTTAGCAAATCTTTATTAACCTCTGGAATGACCATTTCTGGCAAAGATTAAAGTACAAAAAATAAATAGTCATGATATAAAAATATAAAATCCAAGCAAAAATGTGACACCAAAGGTGACACAAAAACGTTACAAAATACAACTCAGAACAAAAGGTTTGATAAATAGTTGGTTTAACCTTGGCACTTGCTACTCTCTTCTCCAGCTGTATCCATGTCCACACCTGTCTCAGGCTTGGGCTTTGACTCGAGATCAATAGGTTTTGCTTCTTCTAGAGTTTTGTCAACGAAATCTTCATGACCTGTTCTCTTCTTGTGCAGATCCACCTCCTTTATAATTGTTGATAATGCCCATATGATAAAAAAAGGAATGCAGATCATTATTAGCAACGAAGGCTGATTGTAATTCTGATGTAATTTCAATGAAGGTACAATCTGACGCTTTATCATTTGACATTTAAATTCATACGAGAGGTATATGTCTGATTTATTCAAGTTTACGATGCAATTGATAGTAATTAAGACTAAAAAAATCAACTTGTGCCAACTATAGAGTAACCGCAACATGCAACTAGTATCAAATTTAAGTTACCCTTCATCTTTTGCAATCAACCTTTAATTATCACCAAAGTACACAAATAATAGCCAATTTTGCTATCACAAAGCAAATCCTTCTGTGTTTTTTTTTTGAAGGTGAGATGGTAAACTCCTAATTAGAAAATGCTGGAGCATTAGGGATACTATTGCACTGAGACCGTACATAATATGCTGGAACTTCTAAATTCGATAGCATATTAGCATAAAAGCACTCTAACAACACCACAGTTATCTCTGTAAAACCATTTGTTACTCTAGAACCCAAATAGCCTAGACTCCTAGCCCAATATCTACAGATTCTGAATCTAAAATAATTCCCAATTTTTACAAATCTATCAAAAACTGCACTGAATTATCGCAATGTACCTCTGTCGAAAGAGGTCAGGGCGGTACAAGTTCAGACCAGTTTAGTTATACATAAAAATCAAAGAAAGAGGATCACAATTACACAGTTGAGAACATGCTTACCAACATGCAATAAAAGTAGCATTCACTGTAAAAAAACTTCAGAGAGGATGATTTCACATAGCTAGTACAGTTAACTAACGGGCTATTCGGATGTTACTATCCAACATATTGATGTAGAGAGATCATCCATCGCACCAGATCAAGTACGTACTAGTACAGATCACGAGAATCGGAGGAGAAAATTGGCCAAATACTTACGGTTTGAGAGCGACAAGGCTTGCCACAGGCGGAGCACACTAAGGTGAGAACCGCCTCCGTTGATTCGGAGAAGTTGGAGTGCGAGGTGAGCTCGGCGTGTTGTTGCGCTTCTTCTACGCTCTTCAAGTGGGCCCCGCAGTCGCCGCACAAGAGCGAGAGACCCGCCATTGATGAGTTCGCACAGGGGTGGAGAAGAGGAGTCGGTGTATAAACTATGATCTGGTGGCGTGTAAATGTAATCTTTGTCGATTCGATTATCGCCAGAGGCTATAGTTCGGACTTTACTATTTAACAATGGATATTTTGAGTAATTTGAACTGATTTAACTAATGTTGGAAATTAAAGAATACACTTATTTGTTAATAACGTAAAGATAATTTAAAATTAAGTTATTGCAATTTAAATAGACGAGAAATATAATGTTTTCATTTTTTGTGCCTTCATATCTTCAAATAGGAAGCCTATTGTCTGCCGTGCAGCACGCGTTCTGCGCGCTGATGAGCGCTCGGTGATATTCACGGGAGCTTTTAAATTGTGAGCATGCATCTCGAGGTGAGTACAGGCGGTTCGAATCTCGTCCGGCGCAATGCCGCGCAATACTAGACTTCGTTCCCTTCAAAACTTCAAATCTACATTATCTATTAAAATCAATGAATGATTAGAATTTAATTGCATAAAAATATGTACATGATGAATACATGAATTTTGAAGACATAATAAAGATACACAAAAAGTAGATACATTATATCTCTCTTCATTTAAATATTAGAAGGCTAATTTTGTTATGATCAGAATTAACTCAATTGCATAGTAACTAGTTATCGATATGTAAAACCCACCAATTTTGACGAATATTTTAATAAATAATTATCTTATTAATGATAAAATTATCCTTAATTAAAATGTTAACTCTGATCTAGCTTTTTTTTTTTTTAGAAAGTTTAATTTGGTAATTTACAGCTTTTCAAATGAAGAAAAAGAAAAGTTATTTAATAAATCCTCAATTATAAAGGAGTAAGTATTTAAAAAAAATAGCCTACCCTACCTATAAACGAAAATAAAATAATAATTTATCGACAAATAAAAATATCGAACTACAGATAAAGAAATTATCAAAAGTATTTTTATTAAGTTAAATATATAAACATGATTCATATTGTTGCACATGTAAATAAATACTTACTAATGGATAGAAATTTAATCACTAATTTAATTATATAAATTGTAGCATTAAAATTAACAGCAAAACTTGCATCTAAGGGTTTACATGTCAATTATTCCATTTATCACTATTTTTAATCTATTAATAAACCTATATAAATGAGCATACTAAATAATAAAATAAATAAATTTCTGGAATCATGTGACGAGTCACCTGACCTGTTTTAAGTTACCGTGTATGGCACCGTCAAAAGCTGCACAAGTATATCCTCAATCCATCTAAAATAACTATTAAATATGACTTTAAAACTTATACTAATACGTGTGGCAACCAAAACCGACCCGAATGAGTCGACTCTGGGCCTTACAAGCTATATGCCACACTATTAGACGCATAATTAGTGTTGTAGAGGCTGCAAACCCCCACTTAGTTCCTCTAAAAAGGTGTTGTGGCTCCTACCATCCGTGGGGCGGGTAACAAGACCCGTTCGATCTGTGAGAGCCTGTATAGTATGGTTTACAATATAAATTGCTACAAAGTTTGGTCCATAGAAAATTCCTGCAGTCACCATCCCATCTCTCTTTTTCTATTCCATCCGGGCCCTCCATCTATCTATCGCCACATCACTCTTTTTCTCTCTCTCCGCAATAAATCACCTCTGACCCCTGCTCTCTCTCTCTTCTTTTTCTTTCTTTTTCTCTCCCCTGCCTTACTCCCTGACACGCACCTCTTTCCATTCGTCGCTCACTCTCTCTCTAATTCTCTCTCCGAAATTTCTGTGCCAACGCGTTTTCCCACGCGCCACTCTTTCCCTCTTTTCCCCTCTCTCTTTTGCCGGCACTCTCCTTCCTCATTAAATTCCCTTACACTCTCTCACCCTTTTACCTTTCTCCTCTCTCTTCACTTTTAATTACCTCCTTTATAAAACATACCCGGGAATTACTCCCCTCTGCATTTCCCCTGCTGTATAAATGAACTCCCTCTCTATATACTTTCTTATTTGAATTACGTAGGCTCATGTGTTGAGATAGATAGATTAAACCAAGTATTTTGAGAAAAGAAAAAAAAGGGGGCTAAGAGAAAGAAAAACAGATGGAGACCGGTGCATCAAGACGACAACCTATCACCCCTTTCTTTTTGCCGATGCCAGGCTCGTCTTCTGCTTTTGGTAATTTCGAAACCTTGAAAATTCTTCTTTGTTTTCGTTGTGTGATTCTTTGCAATATGAACTTATTACGTTATTTCTTGGTTTCGCGGCAGTGGCCATCCAGCCACTGCCATGTCCGGCCCTTTTCTTATAAATACTCGTTGCATGTTGCAACGGTATAACCAATAACATTGAGGTCTTTCTGACTAGAAAACGTACCGATATAGACATTTTGCTAAGTTCCTGACTTTCCTTGCACATCTACTACTCGTTCTAGGAAATACATGAATATACATACATATATATATATATATATATATGTTGATCTCGTTATTTTTGATCAGTTGTGTAAATGTTTACCTTTACTAAAATAGGAAAAATATGAATAGTACCCAGCTTTCTTAACTAGAAAGATATGTATATACGTATTTCTAAGTTAAATTATTTTCCCTGTTTAAGAAAAGAGAATAGAAGAAAATTATAAAGTAAACCATTTACACATGAATAAATCTCTGTAGTTAGAAGTTTAACAAAATAAATCATTATACATTGGTTAATACCTCTAAGGTAATTTCTACATAAAATCAAACATAGGAGGAAATTTTTGTATAACACTAAATGTATATGAATAGGTAGTACCTTCACTTGACATAACGATTATTTCTTACTTCTAAAAATGTGCTAAAAGATGTTATCACTATTAAACTCTTAAAGGGGAGTTTCTTTTTATATAACGTTGTAGTCATAAATGATAATTTGAATATTTTTATGCCACAGTTTCATATTTGATTAGGAGGAACTTAAAATAATATCTAACTAATACGAAGCTATGCACTAAGCATGTGATTTCAAGTATATGAGTATATGAAATTGTCGAACGAATCACGATAACTAATTTAGTAATAAATGGTGCGTCACTAAAGTACTAAGAGATAATCACGGTAAAGTGGCCCCTTCAGGATTAACACACAAACAAAACAATAAAATAAAAACAATCAACTTGTGTTTCTTATATATTTTTCTATACTATATTTAACACAAAACAATATAACATATAATATACGGCATAGCTATATAGTAGGATAGTGGTATAGGTACGACATCGTATCTGACATAATGACATTGACTTACAATTATACAAGACGATTAAATTAATTAAATATTTATAACAACATGATTTACTAATTGTAAAACAAGTTAAATATAACATATATATATATATATATATATTAACAAACTATCACACATCACCAACCTAATTAGACTAAGTAAGATTATATATATATAATGAAATATATATTTGATCAATTTCTCTATACCACGTCAAATATAATGAACACCTAATTACATATGAAAAACACACGAATATGGCTAAGTAAATGTTAACTTGAAATAATATATATTAATCAATTTCTCTAAAGCACATTATATAAAGATACACATATCTATCAATTACTCTAAATCACATTAAATACAATACAATACATATAATTAATGTAATACATTAAATACAACAAATATAAATATATAAGTAACATTAAATACAATATAACATAATACACATAATTGTGACTAAGTAAATATTTAATCACAATAACATATATGTTGATTAATTTCTCTATAAGCACATAAATAATATAAATACACACCTAACAGTTATTATTAACTAACTATTTTCCTTTCTTCTTTTGTTAGTTTAAAAATAAAAGTGCACAATTAAAAGTGATTGAATTTATAACATGCTTTCATCGTGATGTTCTTTTATTGATGTTCTGTAGAATATCGACATGACGACAAATAATTAATGGGATTAGTAAAACACCTGGATTAACACATGAATTAAATAAAGTAATGAGAACCTGTAGCTTTCACACTCATCGTGCAGCAAGGACACTGCACAGAGACTTGACTAAGTAAGAATAATAAGTTAATTCAGTTAGGAGCATCAAAGACGTCTCAACGCATATACCTTGTTTTGATTAATTACTCAATGAATCAACGACAAATAATTGATAAAACCCCCCATCGTCAAAGTAGGAGATTTAGCCGACTCGTATCCACTCGCGGACGAAGCTGCTGCTAACGACGTTGCAGCTGACACAGACGCGGACGGATCAGAGCCGCCTCCGGAGTAGAGTCTGCTCTGGACTTCTCCTCATATCTCCCAGTTGTGGTTCTTGGGGTTTATATCCCTTTATTTTATAACTAGGACCTACCAGACTTACCCAAACTGAACTGTGGTACCAAATTTCCAAACAATCAATAATCAGGCCCGTAGAACTTGAACTGTCATAATTGCATACCGGTAACTGCACCATAAATGAGACCAACCTGCATTGCATGTCATCTGCACTTCATGATTGCATGTAAGATCCGATATACAGATCGTATAGGTTATTAGAATACTTATAGGTAGAATGCGTATTCAATACTATATGTACTTCGTCGGGAGTGATGAGAGTCGGACCGGTGAGATTTAGATTGGGTGTAGTCTGGAGGCATCGTGACGGTTGGATTACGTACGCAAGCTCAACGCTCGTGGGATCCACTCGTCGGGATGTCTTTAAGGACATTTGATCACTTCTCACCAACGATGTCCATCACTTGATGGCTCGTAGTGCCAGATAGAGAGTTTTCTTTTCAATATCCTTAATAGTAAATAGTAGTATAATATCTCCTCATTTGAGTGATTAAGGTTCGGTTTCTCAGTTTAGAGTATGCGTGTCATATGTGAGGTATTGGAGCTATTCTGTTCTTTATATATTTTCTATTAGCCGATATTTCGGGATCTCCTAATATTCGAAGGACTTCCTCCTTTGGCCCCTGGTTGGTACAGAGGAAGTCTGGGGCTCCCCTTTGGTGCCTGGTTGGTACAGGGAGTTTCCTTTATTATATTCTTTTTCAAACGGGTAGTCGGTTCCTTATTTCCATATGACGGCTGAGACCGAGTGTTTATTTTATTATTTTTCATTTGGTAAGGGTAGGCATCTCGGTTCGCTTTTTGACGGAGTGTGTGCTTTTTGTAGCCGCTCATGCTTTTACCAGGGCGTTTCGTTCTGGAAACTCAGAATTAAGTTAGATTGGCGGCGCGATCCCGTGACCCGTCTAAGGGGGCGAATCCTGATGTCCTACACTCGGGGTTTTAAATTGATAAATTCATTCCTTTGATCGGGAGATTTGAAAACATTCCTTACACTATATATACATATTATTCCTCATATATCTTTTGGGTTTATTTTTCGTATCGTCTTATTTAGATAAGCTACCAACTAATTGGAAGTATGGTTGACTTACACTTAATTAGGTGTAGTGAAATTTAATATAAGTAGGTTTCTAAATGTGTATGGTCCAAATCGAATCGGATATAAACCCAAAGGCTGGACCTTAATCCACACTGAGATTTTATCTCACGTTCCACGGTTGGTTGTGGGGTCCAGGTAAGGAGCAGGAGCTATTTTGAAGTCCAAGAGGAGAGCGCTAGGATGGAGTCCCGGTGCCTTCCGTTTTGTAGATCTCCAGTCTGTTTTGTTCCTTATATTTCGTTTGATTTGGAGTAGTTTGTAGTAGGTTAGCGAGGATCGGACTCACATCCTTTGATGAGACCGATCTCTTTGCATGTATTTTACATTTCTTTAGCTTCCGCTGTAAATTTTGTAAAAGGGCACCGTTATATATATATATATTTGGTTGTTGGATGTTCATGTATTGTGTTCACTGTGTGTGCTGTTCTCCTATTTATATAAAATCTGTTAAGATCACCTTGTTTCTATAATAATAAATTAAGCCTTTCGTGTACTTGTAAGTAAGTACACGTGGCGGAATTAACACTCTTGAGCTACTTAATATTTCTGGGGTGTGACACGATAACAATCAACGACCATAGTTAATTTGTGTTTCAAATTTTTGCGAATAACATACTCTCAAAGAAATTTTGATACCTCAGTGCATATTTTATTGACAGTGCATAATTCTAATAATATTGCTGACTACTTGCGTGCAATCTTTCTTGTAGAATTTTTAAATATAATTTCAAGTGATTTTTTACCATGTCATAAACTCAGTCTTCAAAGTTGGAGTTTTGTGTGATGATATTAAGAAATATTAATTAGCCTAATGACCTTTGCAATGAACAAAAATTATAATCACAATTTTGTGAGAAGAAATTGTACAAGAGTGAATCATAACAAAAATATATACTAACAAGGAAGTTCTCATTCCACGTGTTTTGTTCATACTTCATACAAACAATTGAAACATTTTTTCATTAGAAGACGAAAATAATTTTCTTTACGTATAGTGTTATACGGTGATCATAAACAAAAGTAAAAAACAATCATTAGATATGATAAGTCTAATATTTCTGAATCAGTTTTTAGTCCTGAACAATTATACATCGCTTTATCACGAACAACTATACGAGAGAATTGAGGATTTTGATTTCAAAAGAACATAACAAACATCATGGATTACAAAAAAATAAAATTTTAATAATTTTTTGCAATGATAGTTCATATATAATACATTATTATCTTATCTTTATGGATTAATTATAACAAAACGGTAATAACAAATTACTTTGTTTTCATTTGAATAATATTTTACTTAATCATCAATTCTTTTTTTAAATGTTTTATATGAAGTAATGACGACATTAGTTTCAATTTCATCACTTTCCAATAGAAGCAGAAAAAAATCATGCAAAGCAAATCAAAATATGGTCGACTACAAGTTTTAGGAATGGAAAAGTTTGGAGCATGAATTTCTCTACTCACAAGGTACAGTCACATTGAGAACAAAATATTATTTTTACTTTTTTTTTTTAACAAATGAGGCTCGTTATTTTTACTTTCATTGAGAATTCCAATTCAAGGAACTATCTAGAAGATTATCAACGAAATATCACCTCAAATTGTTGAAGGAAATCTTTGTGAAATTGGGAAGGTTTACTGTAGATTCTATTGACAGTGTAGAATTTCAATAACATTGTTGACAACTTGTGTTCAACATTTTCAGTAGAATTTTAAAATACAATTTTAAGTAGTTATTTATCATGTCATAAACTCATACAAGGATTCAGAAAAGTACACAACTCCCACTGATCATCTTATACACACAAGGCTTTTCCTTGCTTTGAATGAATCCAAAGCATTTGACCTCATCATCAAAGCGCTTGTCCAACTTCTAGATGTTTGCTTCAATTCATAAATGTACCTTTGAAGCTTGCACACTTTATTGCTATTATTTGGATCTTCAAAACCCGAAGGTTGTACCAAGTACACATCCTCTTCCGAATTTCTTTTAAGGAACATTGTTTTGACATTCATTTGTCATATTTCATAGTCATAAAACGCAGCAATGGCTAGTAATATCTGAATAGACTTAAATATTATAACAGGCGAGAAGGTTTCATCATAATCAATCTCTTGAACTTGACTAAATTCTTTTGTTACAAGTCTTGTCTTGTATGTTGTCATGTTTTCATCCATGTCCATCTTCCTCTTGAAAATTTATTTGTTTTGAATAGATTCTTTCCTTGAGGAAGGTCTATCAAGATCTACACTTGATTGTCATACATGGACTGCATTTCAAATGTTATAGCCTCATGGCAAAAATTAGAGTCATCTTTATTCATTGCTCTTGAAAGATCGTCGAATCTTCAGTATCCATTACTAAGATCTCATGAAGTTCTAGATACAAATCAGGTTTCTTTCAAGATCTTGATGGCCTTCTAAGTTATCTTGGCTCTTCTTGTTCATCATGAAACTCTTAAATCTCTTGCATATCTCTCGTGAAATTTGTTCAACATGCGATTGAACACTACATGGTGATGTGTGAACCTCTTCCTCAATAGGCTGAGGAACCTATACACTCATGTTCCCACTAGCCATAGGAATTATGGTTGGACTACTTCGATTTGCATGGACATTATTCATGTTGTAACCGACATCTTTTAGTGTTTCTTGAGATTCTTCAAGTGTTACACTAATTCCATCACTTTTGTTTTTATTGAGAAATTATTTCTCTAAGAAAATTACATCCCTTTCAACTAATATTCTATTAGTTGAGTTGTGCCAAAAGTAGTATACTTTTGTTTCTTTCGGATAACCTATAAAGAAGCATTTATCCGCTTGAGGTTCTAATTTGGTTGTCATCAATCGTTTGACGTAAGCCTCACATCTTCAAATCTTAAGAAAAGATAAGTAAGGAATCTTTTCTCAACAGATTTAGATGAAACAATGTTTAGTGTATAAGCTGCGGTTAGTAATGCATCTCTCTAAAAATAAAGAGGCAATTATGTTTGGCACATCATTATTCGAATCATATCAAGCAATGTTCTATTTCTCCTCTCGGACACACCATTCTACTAAGGTGTTCTAGGTGGAGTCAATTGTGGTATGATACCACACTCTTGGAGATATGCACCAAATCATTACTCAAGTATTTTCCTTCATGATTTGTTCGTAAAGTTTTAATTCTCTTATCAACTTAATTTTTTACTTTATTCTTGAATTCTTTGAACTTGTCAAAAGATTCACTCTTGTTCTTCATTAGATAAACATAGCCATAACGACTATAGTCATCTGTGAACATAATGGAGTATCTAAAACCATCTTGTGCACTTGTTCTCATTGGACCACAATGTATTATTTCCAATAAGTCTTTTGTCCTTGTACAATTCTTCTTGAAAGTTTCCTAGTCATTTTACGACCTAAGCAAGGTTCACATGTCTCTATTGCATTGCAATCAAGGAGATTACTCTTTTGTAATTTCTTAATGTGTTTCTCGCTTATATGACCTAGATGGTAGTGTCATAAGAGAATATTATTTTCATGAAATACTTCGAGTCTTTAGTTATTGATATTTAAAATATATTTTATTATTCACTTCAAGCAAATATAAGCCATCCTTGACATTAGCATTTGCGTAGAAAATTCCATCTTTCAAGATGCTCATACAATAATTTGAAATTGTAAATGCATATCAATCCTTGTCCAAACATGACACGAGTATAATGTTTTTACATATAGATGGATCATAATTAATATTATTCAAATTAATTATTAAACCACTATGCCATCGTTGAGATGCTAACACCATTGCCCACCTTCAAAGTGACTTCTTCTTTCTTGAGATGTCTTCTATCTATTATTGCATGCATATTTGCGCAAATATGAGCACATAATCCAGTATCCATTATCCAATCATGAATAATTGGTTAATTAATTTCAATAACCTAGATACTTTTTTTAACCTTAGGACGCTTTCGCTTTATTTTGCCATTATCCAAGTCAACCCTGTACTTAGGACAATTTGCCTTAGAGTGTCCAAACTCGTGGCAATAATAGCACTCTATTTGCGAAGTTGGCAAATGTTTCTTCTTGCCTTTAGAGGTGCTCACTTGAGCTCCTCCATTCCTTTTGTTCTTTTTGGGTATCTACAATAATTTCTAACTAAAATCGATTATATTATAATATTATAATATTTTTAGAATATAATAATATTATTATAATAATAATATTTTTATAATATAATTATTATATTATTATAATATTATTATTATAATATTATAATTATAATATATTATTATATTATAATATTAGTCTAAAAATCACCCTACAACTATCTCTGCTACATTACTAAGCATCTAAGATGTCTGATCCGGCAACGGCTAAGATTTCTTCTCAATTTTTCGGAGTAGATATGAGCCGTCCGATGGCGATTTTTTTCAAATTTGCGGCAGTAAAATGTTCTTCTCTGTGTAGAAGTCGCTAATTTCTCTTTTACGTTGATTTATCCGATTTGTTACACGAACGTTCGTATTCCCTATTATTCTAGATCGCTCAAACCCTATCGTCTCTCTTCTCTTCACAGACACTCTCCAAGCACGCCGCCTTCCCCCTCTCTCTCATGCTGCTCACATCTCTCTCGCCCCTATGTTGGTCGCATCTATCTCACGTCGATTAGCAGGGGCGTCGCCTTCCCTCTCTCCCCTACCCTAGGATAGCTGTCACTCATACTCGCTAGCTCTGACCTAAAACCTAAATTCTCATTTTTTTTCTCTTTCGCAGATCGACGCCCCTGTTAATCGACGTCGTCAGGAAAATGAGATACTACCTCTAGCTATCGTGCCAAGAGTGTGGTTCTTCATCCAGTTGTGGTTTCCCTCTGAGAGAATTGCCGCCCATCACGTCACCTCTCCCCTCAGCCTAGCAATCGAGCTCACGACCATGCTCCCTTGTCGCCTTCTCTCTTGGCCGGTGAAGTGATGGTGGTGGTGAGGTCAAGCTTGTGAAATCCTAGACCGTTCTACTTCTCACTGTCATCCTTGAACTTGGATATGTTACTGGTAAAAAATCTAGACTGTCTATCTCGTCTTTAACACTCATCCAATGTTATGTTGTGTTTTTATTATTTATATTTTATAGGTAATTTGGAATTTGAGTAATTAAAGGGATTACTTGAGATAGTCATAAGATGGAACTTTCTTAGTAGATTGAAAGTTCTTGTACTAACTAACGAAATTAGCTTTGTTTGCAAGATAATCTTAAAGGAGTCAAGTTATACCAAACCTCAAATATTCATAAGAGCTTTTTCCTCTGAATTTTGAATTTACAATTTTACACACAGAAGAAAATTGTTTTGACCAGGGTTGATTCTCAGCTACAATTTTCTTTTCTGTCTTTTTATTTATTTATTTGAGATTTAAACCAGAGTCAAACTAATGATCTTATGATGTATCAGGGACATATATGATATGTACCAGCATAATAGATACAACAGAAATGGATCGAGTAAATATAATTGTAGGTACATCTATAATTGAAGGATTATCCTATTGTAATTAATCTCCAAGGCATATTCTATTGTAATTAAATTAGAGTCTGGCACCTGAACAGTGATAGCCATCCATTTTAATGGCAGAGAGAGCGAGATATGTGGTCCGTTGGATGTATATTTGGTATGCTTACTTCCCATCTTTTGGAACTCATTCTTGTGCCTATTAGACTACATTTTCCTAAATCGACTGCTTCATGTACCTAATTAAAATCATTTTGTCTTAAAATGATATATTGTTATTTTTCTTTAAGAGTAAAGATCCACATGCTGGTAATGGTGAAAAACCTATCAACTACATTAAAATTTGCCAATTCTAATTTCCACTCTCAATTTATGCATGCAGCTGAAATGGTGAGAAGACAAGCACTTTTTCCCGGCGACTCAGAGTTACAGCAGCTTCTTCATATTTTCAGGTACCATATATTCAGATAGTGCTATGGTTCGGGAGTGAGCTTTTCTAGATGTGGTTTATTTGATTTTGTACATTGAATGTGAATTGTTAACCATATAGACCAGGATTCTCTACCCGTTAAAAGGAAGCCAAAATTTATTTGGCAGACCACTTTTATTTGTCAGTATTTGTAACTTGCCATTTGAAACTTCATCAAATTATGTGAACTCATCAACTCAACAATCGCAATTAAATTTTGCACATCAACGATTATGTACCCCAAATAGCATATGTACTGAACCTTACGAACTGCTCGTGTGTGTGTGTGTGTGTGAGAAGGATGCTAGGTACACCAACAGAGGTGCAATGGCCTGGAGTTACTTCTCTGAGAGATTGGCATGACTACCCACAGTGGAAACCACAAAGCCTAGCACGAGCTGTATCTGCTCTTGAACTTGAAGGTGTTGTTCTCCTCTTGGTGAGTAACTGTGTGTTTGTGTTATCTCTTTTTATTTCTATTCTAATTTCTTTTGTGGTAATTATTTTCTTAGTTTCTATGCTTCCATGGAAATTATATACAGAAAATGCCTCAGTTTGACCTTGCTGATAGGATATCGGCAAAGGAAGCAATGGAGCACCCTTAGTTTATGGCCTAGACAAGTCCCAATTTTAGAGTGCGCTATTGTCCATTCAACTTTTTGAATGGAATGTGTTTATTTCATCAAATAACTTAAATGTGCTGATTAATTAGCATTAATCCTTTTTTTCTTTTTGTAACAATGAGAACATCTTCTGTATTCTTGTCTTATTATTTACTGTATGATAGGGCATATTTGAAAGATGTCTCATTGAAATTTTCAATTTTTTGGAAGGTTAGTTTGTCGCTTGGTTTGTTTCTCGATGCATTTAAGTATGGACTGATTTCATATTTGAATCTTTGAATATCATTTGACTTTAAGATTGGTATATTACCAGGATTTTTGTGGTTTTCTACAGTGTAAATATAATTTAGAACAAATCCATGTGCTATTTCTTGATACTAAAAGAAATGCCGAAAGCACTGAAGTAAACTTATCAGTAGAACAAAAATATAGTCTCAAAATTGCAATTGATTGTCTGCCTATGGTTTTGTTTGAGAGGAAGATCACTTAACCAATGACTTATCGCAATGCACGAGTCCGATACATAATGTCTCCATTGCTGTGCATTACTAGTTCTATTCCAAATCACAAATACCAAACAACACGATTACTAATTCTATTCCAAATCACAAATACCAAACAACATTGAATAGTCTATTCTACTATTCTAAAATCACAATATTCTAATTTTTTAACTATTCTAGTTCTATTTCTTGAAATGACAAACGAACCCTTAAATTCGTAATTATACGCCAAAAATCTATAATTCGTAATTAAATCGAATTCGATTCGAATCAGTATCAAATCAAACTCAAAAACTTTCCTTCGAATTTGTTTCCTTTACAGCCCTCTAGATAAACAAACATTTGACAAACATTTGACAGATTGGTAAAAGTAGGTTCATGGCTTCATGCTATTCAAGAAAAGTTGTGAACTTATTATTTACATCACTCGAACAAAGTAATTGTTCAAAACCAACAAATGAGATTTATTTTAATTTAAAACAATCTAACAAGGGTATGGTTATTAATATTCATTTTAGGGATCCGTAACTACTGATCTTTTTGATAAGAGCAGAACTCTTGCTCTCTTTCATCTCGACCGCTCAATTTTGATTAGACCGTCCACGAATGAAAATTAAAAAACTGTATATTTTATAAATTTTAGATCTCAAAATTTAAAAGATCCTGCTCTCGCTAAATAAATAAGAGCAGCGGATACGATTCCTCATTTTAGAGGCGAACCACCGTTCTTCCTTTCGATTGGGACAACTGAAACCGGATCTGACATGTGAACCACAACACTATCGGATCATATCAGATCCGGTTTAAAAAATAAAAACACTAACCAATAGGCCGTATCGACATTTGATCCATGCAGAAACAGATAACTGGAAATAATACATTGAAACCCCGTTTCTATATTTTAGTAATACCAGATTGATAACTTTAATCAGACAAAAAAAGCACCACTTAACGACCAAAAAAAACAAATAGTATCAAATAAGAAAAGAACATAAACATTCCATATTTTAGGAAAGAAAAATAGATAATTTCTAAGGCTGCTTGGGGAAAGCCATATTTTAAAGAAAATGGATTTCCCTCAAAAAGGCCTGAGCGAGTTTCATTGAAACCCCGTTCCTATATGCCTCTTAACTAAGCCAAAAGGGTATATTAATTTAACCACTGCGGCTACTCTGGAGGCAATTATCTCACCTTCACAACACATTCAAATCCAAAATTAGATAACTCGAGTTGAATTTCTCACAAAGAAAAATGATTAAGAAATCATGGAGATAAAAAATAGTGTAGATATAATATGGAAATTATTGCTATATCTCTAGCCACGATCAACACACCATTTAAAGGCGAGCAGAGTATAATTAGAGAACTCATTTTAAGCCCATTAGCAATCAAAACAAGACATTGCCAAAGCATTCTTGCTTTGCCAAGATGGACTAGATATAAAACACAACAAAGGAAACCTGCTTTGATCCAAGGTACAAAACATTAAACTCAACTTTCTATAAAGAAATTATGATGATTTAGGAAACAAAATGTTGGTGTGGAGCCCTGATGTACACAAGCAATGACAAAAAACAATGCGCATGTAACGAAGGCACCAATTATTAAATATTCCAAGCATGTAACTGTAAAAAGCCATCCTAAATATGTTAGGTACAAGACCTTCACCTGACTTATACTTGGTCACTGATAAAACAAACATGAATTCTTCTCACAGTGCATAACAAACCTCAATCTAGATAATTGAACCGGAACAGATTCAATTTCAGAATAAAATAATCTATTGTTTTAGTTTGCAGATATCGCATTATCTTGATGGTAACGGGTTAAACCCCTATGCCAAAGAATAAAGTAACACGAATCATGCGACATAAGATTAATATGGAATGATTAAAATTTTGAAAGAAACCATGGAGAGGATAAGATGGAGATGTGTCAGATCTTGACAAGAGCAAATCCATGGAGAAATTGCAGATCAGCTCGGTCAGAAGATCGACGGATCTGATTTCGCTGGTCTCAGGGAGCCCTTGGCCATTTAAAAAAGACACAGCGCTCAGTTGTCCTGCGAAATCAGCGTTTGCATCTTTCCCTTGAGACAGAGAACTTCGATTGAACGAAAAAGATCACCAAAAGCAAGGTATATCAAAGTTAAAAGAAATATATAAAAGCAATACGGGAAGAGAGCAAAGATTTCGTTAATTACAAAGTTATAGGTAGAGAAAGAGAGAGAGAGAGTCGGTCGAAGCAAAGAGGATACAAAGAATGCTCCGCTGCTCCGTTGAGATTATATAGCAACCTAGGGTTAGGGTTAAAGAAGTATGCGGTTGAGCTAAACGGGCCCGTGTCTAAGGTTCAAATCAGCTCAATATTAAAGCCCAGTTTAGATCAAGGTGTAACATCCTAAAGGCCTTTTCAGCGAATAATTCTGTTCATATAAAAAATTAACTGAATTGTTTTGGTTGGACCGTAGGTAGACTGTAGATCAGAATCTTATCCTGGAAAATTTTCATAAAGGGCTTAGCAGTAAAGAATTTCAACAGATAGGGCCGGAGGCACCCTAAAAATTGCACAGAGGGCCAATGGCGCGATTAATAGTCGCGCCCCTAAGCAGATTCCTTTTTTTCCCAGAAATCAAGGCGTTCTGCATGTGCTTTTGCAGTTGTGGGCCCGGGCACTTGGGGGCGCGATTATTAATCACGCCCCTAAGTGATTCTGAATTTTTTGTTTTGTTAAGTTGTTCATATTTGTACCTTTTAATATAATAATTATTAATTAGTACTAATATATAATTGTTTATTATTTGTTAATATATCAATAAAAGTAGTATATTCATATAATATTTATTATTAAGCAAATTAATGATAATTTCAATATACAATAAATTTTTAATATATGTATAGTTGTAATATAATACTATTAATTTGTCTTTTTAATTTTTTTTGGGTTAATTAATAATTATTTATACTCTTTAATATAATAATTAGTTAGTACTAATATATTATTTTTGGGTATTTGTTAATATATGTATATTAATATATATATACTACAATTATTATTAAGCAAATTAATAATAATTTAAACATAAAATAAATTTGTAATTTTAATATTTGTAATATAATACTATAAATATTAATATTATTATATACTTATTATTATTATTATTTAAAAAGATTAGAAAGATTACAAGCTAGTAAGAAGATGCATTTTTCACCATTTTTCTGAATTAACATAGGGGCGCAATTATTTAGTTGCGCCCCTAAGAAGATGTCATTTTTGCAGATAAGTCTGAATCTTGCATGATTTTTTTCAGATGAGGGGTCCACCTGTACCCTAAATGAACAAAATATATATAACAACACCTTTCTTTTCTTCTCTCTCCAACCATTATTTCAATCTTATCTCTTCTCCCCAGCAGCCCCCTTCCTCTCCACGAACCCTAAATCAAATTTTCACACTTCTCCTCCCAAAATCTTACATATAAAATGTTTATTATTAGTTTCTACACTGGAGGATCCATCCAGAACGGTCCTCATGGTGTGCATTACTCGAAAAAAGCTACCGGTAGTTTTACGGTGAATGACGACATAACACTCTGTGAACTGGAGACGGAGCTGTACCGATGGATGGGGATTTCAAGTTCAAC
Organism: Eleocharis quinqueflora; assembly: GCA_964058865.1. Lineage (NCBI taxonomy): Eukaryota > Viridiplantae > Streptophyta > Magnoliopsida > Poales > Cyperaceae > Eleocharis > Eleocharis quinqueflora. Next base: position 27,468 of record CAXKVX010002426.1, read on the forward strand.
ACATGCTTTAGAGATATCAGGGAGGTTCAATGCCGGATTACAGCTAACTCCTCCGGTAATATTCTATACTGAGTTACAATTGTCGAGTAATGATACTTGGAGACTGATGGTGAACCATTTGATTCATCCTGGTACTGTTGCAATGATTGAGTTGTACGTTGAGCCAAAAGTTCTTCGATATACCACAAATCAAGGTTTTTCGAGTGACAGTCGAGGTCATGAGGCCCTAAATCATGGTTGTGCAAGCAGTAGTCGAGCTACGGAAACCCTAAACCAGGGTTGTGCAAGTGGTAGTCGTGCTTACGAAACCCTAAATGAGTATGTTGAGCCAATAGATTGTAGAATGCCAGATGCATATCTTCGTACCAATTGTTATGAACCAAATGCAACCTCAAATCGAAATCAATCGATTCCAGAGGAAGAAGAGGATTATGAGGATTTCGAATTTAATGTTGGGTTGGATGAAATTAACCCGGCAGAACGGGTTGAGATATTAGTGAACCAAGATGCAAGCCCAATTGGAAATACGTGTGGTAATGAAGCTTTCATGAATATGGATTTTACACCTTTCGAAGACCCTAATTACAATTCTGAAGAAGAGACTTCTCTGACCATGACAACATGGCCATTACGGGACCGAACCGATTCTCATCCAATAGCTTCATGGAATAATATTAATGCAATCATCGATATAATTGGTGATGGCAATTACTTTGACGACGAAGGGTATGTCACAGAATATGGTTTGGCAGTGGGACAATGTTTTCGATCAAAGGATCATCTAAAATGGGTTGTGCATGATTTTCACATCAAATCGAACCGCACGTTTAAGAAGAGAAAGTCCAATAAAAGCGTGTATACAATCGAGTGCACCGACCAAAATTGTAATTGGAGGTTGTATGCAACAAGAAGGCTAAGTGATGATGCTTTTATTATTAATACAAGGCAAGGTTCGCATGAATGTGTTATGTCGGAAGATATGTTGGAGCATCCGCACTTAACGTCTCCATTCATGGCTTCCATAATCAGAGAAAGTGTTAAGGGAAATGTAAGGTTTACTATAAAAGACATCAAGATTGCCATTGAGCAGAGATATAATTTCAAGGCTCCTTACCTCAAGTGTTGGCGTGCAAAAGAGATCGCAATCGCACAATTGTTCGGAGGTTGGAGGCAAGCTTATGATTTAATCGTGCCCTTACTTAATGCCATACAAAGAACAAACCCGGGTACAGTGATTGAGTGGTTTACCGCCCCCACAAATGATCCAAATGAAAGATTATTTCAAGCAGTGTGTTGGGCATATGGTCCGGCAATACATGCCTTCAAGCACTGCAAACCTGTTATAGGAATCGACGGTACACATTTGTCTGGGCGGTATAAGGGGAAGATGTTAGTTGCATGTGGCTTCGACGCAGAAGATCAGTTGGTGCCCCTTGCATTTGCGTTGGTTGATACCGAGAACAACAAATCTTGGGAGGATTTCATGAAATTTGTTCGTAGGGAAGTGGTTGGATCACGAGTTGTGACAGTACTCTCTAATCGTCACAAGAGTATCTTGCGGGTTTTTAGTGAGCCAGACCTGGGTTGGAGAACCCAAGATGGACATGTCTTTCATCGATATTGTTCAAGGCACATATGTCAAAATTTCACAAAAGAATTTACCAACAAAAAATTAACACAGATCTTGAGGCAAGCAATGAAACAAAATCAAAAGAGGAAGTTTCTAATGAGGCTCAGTCGTATTCGCGAAAAATGCCCCGACGCTGCAACATGGCTTGAGGATATTAGTAGGGATCCGAACGATGTTGAAAGGAACAATGCACCGCGTTTTGACTTATGGGCTCTTTCATTGGATGAAGGAGGCCGTAGAATGGGGATGATGACAACGAACGGACCAGAATCCCTCGATAATGTTTTCAAAGAAGCACGTGAGTTACCGGTTACTTCTCTTGTTGAAATCACATTCTATAAGTCGGTCAAATACTTTGCTGAAAGGCCAGCAAAAGCAAAAAAAGCAATTGAACAAGGTTTCCTCTTCTCCCCCAAAATCCAAGCGTTACTAGAGGAGCGAAGATTAAGGGGAAATACACATACGGTGCGAGCGTACCGGAACGAGAGAAAATATGAGGTTCAAACAGGTCAAAGATTCGTTGGGAACAAGATTAAAGGAAATAGAATACATACAGTGCGGTTAGAAGTGCCCGGAGGTAAATGCACTTGTCAAAAACCGCAACTAACAGGTATTCCTTGTTCTCATATCGTAGCATGTTGTGCTCAAGGGGGCATAAGTAGCAATTTGTGCGTATCTCCTATTTATCGCATTTAAGAGTTGATGGCAACATGGACGCCAGAATTTGAGCCATTCGGAAATTCTGACACATGGCCTGAAATTCCACGACCAAAGCTAGTGCTTGACCCGACAAGGTATGCTGTTAAGAAGGGGAGACGTCAACATATACGGATTAGAAATGAAATGGATGAAGAGAATACACATCGACAAGCATACACTTGTGGGCGATGCAAACAAACGGGACACAGCAGGCGCACCTGCACTGCACCCCCAAACGACGAAGGTAATACTAGTATTATTTATTTCACAAAACAACATTGGTTTCAATTTTGTAATGCTTGAGATTTCGTTATCGCAGGTAATTAGCAAGGAGATGATGAAGCTTGTTCTTTTATTTAGTTTAAGATAATGTAATTTTGTTTTATGCCTTATTAATTAGTTTGTACGTGTATCTCAAACATTTGGATATGTATGTTTATTTAGGAGACTTGGATATGTATGTTTATCTTGGAGACTATTGCAAAATATTTTGTGTTTGAGGATTTTATGAACTTTAATTTATGTTATTATATCTTAATGTGGTTTGAGAATATACTTTCATTTTGTTATATCTTCAATATATATCATAAATTTATTATTTCTTGTAATATATTGTGTATAAATAACATATGTAATATTTAATAATATTATATTACAACATATGTATAACCTATTTCATATTTATCATTTTGTTATTTAATAGTATTACATATATTGTATATCATCAATTTATGTTATTTAATAGTATTATATTACAACACATGTAATATTTATCATTTTGTTATATCTTCAACATATGTATAAATTTATGTTATTTTGTGCTTAATAATAATTATAGTATATATATGTATATATATATTAATATACATATATTAACAAATACCCAAAAATAATATATTAGTACTAACTAATTATTATATTAAAGGGTATAAATAATTATTAATTAACCCAAAAAAATTAACAAGACAAATTAATAGTATTATATTACAACTATACATATATTAAAAATTTATTGTATATTGAAATTATCATTAATTTGCTTAATAATAAATATTATATGAATATACTACTTTTATTGATATATTAACAAATAATAAACAATTATATATTAGTACTAACTAATAATTATTATATTAAAAGGTACAAATATGAACAACTTAACAAAAAAAAAATTCAGAATCACTTAGGGGCGTGATTAATAATCGCGCCCCCAAGTGCCCGGGCCCACAACTGCAAAAGCACATGCAGAACGCCTTGATTTCTGGGAAAAAAAGGAATCTGCTTAGGGGCGCGACTATTAATCGCGCCATTGGCCCTCTGTGCAATTTTTAGGGTGCCTCCGGCCCTATCTGTTGAAATTCTTTGCTGCTAGGCCCTCTGTGAAAATTTTCCTCTTATCTCTGCATTCATAATCTAGATTTTCGGATTAGATTTGGACGTCTGATCGTCAATTATATGACTCAGAAGATTTTTGTATTATAAAATCAGATCCGTTCAAATCTAATCCAACGATCCAGATTAACGGATACAGAGAACACCCATAGAAAATGGGTGCAAAAGATATCATTTGAGAGTAGACATGTCTAACGTGTGGAACAATTACGAAAGAGAATAGTTTCGTTGATAGTTTTGTTTAATGAACGATTAAGAAATTTTGTTTCATTAATTGTTTCGTTAAATAAAACAATCAAAACGATCAAACTCATTTCATTCGCTCTTCATCTATCTCTTCTCTCATCACACTAAAGCAAATCAAAAATATGTGATGAACGATTTTAATCATACACAAAAATCAAATCCTTCATCTCCTCGTTCGAACAATTATTTATCTCCTCTTTCATTACCTTCTCTCTTCATAGCCTTTTTTTTATGAAATCAAAATAATTCTAACAATACACAGTCACAAATGAAACTACGAAACACACAATTATGAAACAATATATTTTTATTAATTATTTCGTTATTTAAATGAAAGAATTTTTTTATCGTAATCATTTCATTTGTCATGAAATAAAACAAAAAACAATTAAAGGACTATTAGATAACTCTTACCATAAGAGAGGAAATCTGATTCACATTTTCTTTCGACCATTAGATAACTTAGTATACAATAATAATAAAAAGAAGTAAAAAGATGGTGGCACGCAACACACCCTTTTGTTAAGAACAAAAAAAAATAACCGATTTATTTTTTTTTCTATTAGAATTCATAGGATAGCCAGCCAGCAGAGGTCACATAAACCCATGAACAGACTTGTTAACAAGCATAACAACGACGAAAACAAACATTGACATGTCATAGATATATCACGTATATAATGACTGTTTAGTAATCAGCACTTAAACCTGGTCCCTGGACAAGGCAACATAACAAAACATATACGATATAACCACACAAGCAGCTCTAAGATGATACTAATTTGACCAAAAAAGAAACATCTACGGGATTTCAACAAAGTTGTATACAGGTACTGCTCAGACTCAAAAGGTTCTCCCAGATCAAGTCAAAGACTTCTTGGACCATATCTACAATACTGCCTTCACACATGTTGTCTTCCTGAAAAGCAAACAAATAAAATCAATAAATAAATAGCAAGCACACACTTGCATATTCTGATTACACGCATTGAAAGAACATTTACATATTTGTTTCCTTGGGCAGGCCGTAGATTTAACCCTCATAAAGAAGATAACATCCTTATGAGACCTGGATTTACCAGTAACAGTATATCCACGATCTTATGCTTACCAGTTAAGTATATCCAAAAGCAACAAATTTTCAGACTTGTGCCGATAATAATGGACTAATGAAACAACATCCACCCCAAAAAACCGGTGATTATTACAAGTACAATGTGTTTAGTCAGAAAAGCATTACATAATTTATTTCCGCAAAACCAGAAATGTTTAGAATTTAAACCATCTCTGGCCTGTTTTACACTTTTACCCATATCAGCTAAGGAAACAAGCATGATAGAAATACTGTCAACATGCAAAGCCCCATTTCCATAGTACTACTTTGACAATTAGATGCCTATGTCCACATGATTAATATTTAATAGAATGTTCATTTTTTTAGTTTTGCCATTTCCAAATAACTTGCAATATTGGTTCTAATTTGCAAAAGACCCAAGAAATAGTTAACTGACAGTTAATTGTCCAGACAGGCCGCGAAGCTTGAAAGAAACCTCATTTGAATCTTCACCAGTTGAAGAATGATAGTCAAAGCGGTCGGCTTGTCTCAAAAATACTCTGATTTTGTCTCTACATAAAATTCTTTTTACCGTATGCCATACACCAACTACAACAAATCGGTCTGCAGCAGACTCCTTACCCAGAGGCCACCTGAGCCCCCCCTTGACATCTGGATCCATAACAGCAGCAGATATTAGTTGGTCTATGCCACTCGCGACATCAGCCTGCATAGATAAACAAATGGAACAAATACTTAACCCAAAGATCATCAATCAGATCTGGTGAGCAGGTATTACAGTACCAGGTTCGAATAAAACTCTGGTAGTGCCAGTGACATTCAGTCAATGAGATATCTTTTCATATAAATATTTGTTTGTTTGATAATTTACTATTTGATGTATAGGGCATATGATGTTAGGAAGAGGTTGGCTTGGCAATACTTAGGCAACAATTAAAAAAAAAACTCTTCAGGTCCCGAATTTATCACCACACTGTAAGTTCAGTCAACAATGCTGCAGTGTATCAACTGTGAAGGATTAAACTTACATCCAAGTTCTTTACTGTTCTTTTGGTGTTTAGCATTATTCGAAGGTCCATATTCTTGCTTACACAGGATACATCAGTCACCATATGTCTCACTGGGTTGTGTTCTACCTACAAAATTACAAAAAAAAAAAAAAAAACATGTCATGTTAACGAAAAAAATCAGGATAGCTGTACATTGTTCTTTGGTAATTTAGGGGTGGTTCCGGGTTCAATAAATTGGAAAATATATCTAAAACTAAACATCCACAGCTACATGTGGCCAGCAATCTTTTGGACAAAAACAACCCAGGCTTATTTTTATCAAAAACTAAGTCATATCCTACGATAAGAGTAACATGTCCAGCTAAAACTTGATTTGCATCCACAATAAGCAATTGCACAATTCACAGAGTTATTCAGGTTCAAATCAATTTCAGATTAGGACCAAGATATCTGGAAACTTTACTAGCTTTAACAGGTTCATGACCAACATACAGCAGAATAAAGCATACTGAAAGACAAAGGAGTGTTTTCATTTTACTAATGAAAGAAAAAAATTGAGAAGCAAAGCGATATTGTTTTACCTTGTAAAGCTCAAGGCCACTATCACGTGGAGCTGTACACTTGCATGAAATAATCAAATATGGCTGGAGTTTGTCTATTACCTGATATGTGAAAACAATTGAAACATTTAATTTTAATGCATGTCAACTAGGAACTAAAACACTACTTAATTGAATGCTAATCAAGCAATTGTGCTTGATTCAGATAACTAGAACCAGGTTGACCAAAAGAGTGCAAATTTACAATAACATTTCTTAAATGGAGAACTACCGAATCTTACAGGTGGACTATCGACAGAACCAAGAGGTGTTGAGTCTATTGTATTTTAGTGGGGGCTGAGACCACAAGACAATTAAAAGTGACTTGTGAGATTGATTGGCACCTTGATATGATAACGCTCCTTTGTCATTTCAAACTTGAATCCACATTTCTCTGCAAGAAGTTTCTCAACTTCTCTGATATACTCTTCCGAAACATTGGTATAGAATGTTTTACGGACCAGTTTATTATTCAACTCTCCTTCTTTACTTGCTAAGGTCTTTTTAATTGAGTCCAAGCAAATTGATGAGTCCCTAACAACCAAATAAAACATGTCAAGAATTAGATGTTAATGGTAAAGAACCAATAATACCAGCAGGATTGTTCGGATGACTTTTCTTTTGTATATATGCTGTCTATAAATACCCCAGAAATGTGCAAAAAGAACAACATACCCAATGAAGAGAACCTTTCCAACTCGAGCCATCACGAACTGCTTAACATCTTCACTTTCTATCTCCTTCTTCGCGTGCTGAGCACCCTCGATCGAGTCTCTCGCAACCTTCTCAACAATTCCCCTGAGAACCCCGATCTCCTCCCCTGTGATCAGGCCCGTTTGATCTGTGGAAGTGAGCGTAAAAGGCTTCGAACCGTTCTTCTTCTCGATCACATCAGCATCGTATGGTACCAGAGCTATGGATTCAGTGGAGGTGGCGTACCAGCGAGAGATCAAGCGAGGGGAACATGGGATCCTAGGGAAGGGAGAGGAAGCGTTTTGGTGGTGACCATGGCGAGGGGAGGCGAGGGGTCTAGGGTTTACTGAGGAAGGAACTGGAGTTGGCGTAGGGTTGCGATTGGCGTGGCGCTTGTGAGGCGGTACGTACGACATGCTTGTGCGCGAGCTTTTCTTTCTAGCTGCTTCAGTACAAGTGACAGTGACGAGACGGGGATGAATTGAGAAGAAAGGTACGTGTAAACAGACAAATAAGCTCTCCGATGGAATTCCGAAGGACATGATCTCGTGCGACTCCTCGGAAGCTCGGATATAGTAATTATTATTATTATTACTACAATGCTTGCGATCAAATATCTCAAATTTCAAACTGCAAACAGCCGATCAAATCGTTGAAAATATTATTCGTAGTAACAAAAAAAATTTAATTTTTAGAAATTTTTTACTATTTTATCAAATAAATGTAAATGCATTAATCTAACGGTTACATACTTCCAATTTGATGCATTTTTCACTCATCCCAATAAATGAAAAAAAAATAATATGAAATTTTTTATTCTAAATAGATTTTAATATGAACAATATTTTCAACGGTTTAAATTGACCGTTTGCATTTTGATATTCGATAAGTACCATAGTCTCACTCTTCTATTATATTATTATTATTATTATTATTGTTAAATAATAAAACGGTCGGAAGTTATGAATTTGACGGGCTTGTTGACAAAAATATAGAAAATATTATTTATATTAAATACGAATAAATAAAAATAAATCCAACAAATAATAATATAAAATTCCTACAAGATAACAATAATGAACAAATACATCATTCATTAGACAATATTATTGATTTATTGAGCAATAATGAAATATTGTATCTGCTGCTCACCGTAACGGCGTAACACAACGACTGATACAAACAATCAGAGCACTCAAAATCAGAGAACTCGAGACCCGAGATAGTTTTTGTAAGATCAGTTGGGAATAACCATGGTTAGTTTTATATGAAACTTGGATTAAGTATTTAAGTATATGCACAATTAAATCTAACACACACTTTGAACCATATATCAGGTAGCATTATCCAAACAGAAGGTAAGATGATGTTATTTCTTCTGTTCCTTTGCAAAATTTCTTTTCTTTTTTTCCTGTTCTTTTGTCATCAGAACTCTAAAAGACTAGTAAGGATGATACTTAAGACTAAAGAGGAGAATTATTGTTTTGCAATCTTTTCACATAAGGGCACTTTTGTCTTTTCTATTTTAATTTAGAATTAATATGTATTATTTTAGAAGATGACCATAGTTAATTCAACATAGTTAATTTCGGGGGCAAATAAGAAACTAGATGGAGAAGTTTAGTGGCAAATTAGAAATATGTAAGACTAGAAGGAGAGAGAAACAAAAAAAGAGAGACTTGAATGGGCATAGGAAAAATTAAGCCTTTTATTAAAATCATTTTTAGTTGGAAAAAATGGTCAGAATTTGTGAATTGAATTGACAAACAATATAGAAAATATTGTTTATATAAAAAATACAAACAATAATATAAAAATCTTATAATATTTTAAAAATATGATATTAAATAAGAACATGATTAATTTCACTTTAATATTTATAATAGTAATAATAATAAAATATTTTAAACAAAACAAAACGTAAACAAATGATATGATACAAAGGCAACAGCAATTTTTAAATTATATTGATTCAAAAATTAATTATAGATCTTAAAGGATTATAAGAGATAAAATACAATTATACTATAGGTCTGGTCAAGGATTTTGCTGATGTATATTTTTTTTAAATTTATAACTAACATGTAGTTGACAAGTTATTAATTAATTTAATCTAGCACCCAAATCAAATATAAAATTTAAATTCGTTGTTCTTTTATCGAATTTGGTCGAATCAAACATATTAAAAAAGTTACTTGTACACCCCTAAGCTAAGCTAGAAATTCAATCATATTCGCTAAATTATGTCTATCATGGTCATACAACTTGAAAATTCCCAACATATTATTAGGGTAAAATAAATTTCTAGCAAAAAAATAAATTAATTAATGCATAGATTGTTCGAGACCCGCATTATTTGGAATCATATCCGCTGTTTTTATTTAGCAAGAGCAGGATCTGCTCTTCTGATTTGAACATTAAAATTTCAGATTTAAAACTTATAAAATATATAGTCTCTACGCTCGCAGGCTCGCCAGCTCGCTCTGATTTATAAGAAAGCGTCGTCATCAGTTGAGAACTTGAGATCCTCCTAGAAACAAAAAAAAAAAAAAACCGAAGTCAGAGCTTCTGTTAACTCTCCAAACCTCAACTCCGCTCGATTGCAACCCTAACTCTAGATTCTCCATTAGCAACGAATCCATCCATGGGGGAAGCGAACAATAAGTCACACAAGAAGCGCGTGCCAGAGTGGCTAAACAGCCCCATGTGGTCTTCTCCCGCTCCTCCGGTGACATCCACCGCTATCCCTCCCGACGACCCTCCGCTGCGCCGTGTGGTGTCTCCTCCTCCTCCGCCTAAGCCAACCCCTCCTCCACCTCCACTACCGGCTCCCACCATCGACAGACCAGATCCATACGAGGAGACCACCTCTGCCGCTTCGAACTCACACTTGATCGCTGAATTCAGCACTGCGGTTAGTGTTTTAAAGTGATCTGAAGAGCATGGTGCGTAATTTTGTTATATTTTTTTTATAATAACATGTAGCGTTTTATTAACAGTTATCAAAGAAGGTCGTGAGTATTGGAGAACTACAGAGTTTGGCTTGCCAAGGGATACCAGATCAACCGGGTATACGACCCACTGTTTGGAAGGTCTTGAACTAATTCTCTATGATTCTCTTTTTTCCACGATCTTTATTCTTCTAACAATGGACACCGTCAGTAGCAATAGCTGATTAGCCAGATTAAGGTTTGTTGATGGGACAATGCAGCTTGGTTTTGCCGAATTTCATGTTAGCTAAGCTCCAGTCATGTAATTATCCGCCCTCTAACTGAACTTTGATGTTAATTGATCTATCAATTCTGCAATAATGTACAACATCGTGTTAGTCTTCCTCAGTTAAAATTCATAAGCAGAATTAGATCTCACTATAAGAGAATAATGCCTTGGTCAACTATGCATCCTGTAGTCATCACTAGTATGCTTTACATATTGTTTTTCTAATTCTGTTCTCGTAGCAGAAGTTCTAAATTAATTTATGTTTTGTGATAGAGAGCAGCTTTTATTGGGCTATCTGCCGACTGATCACGCTCTTTGGTCGTATGAACTGGAGAAGAAGCGCTCCCGGTACAATGCCTTTAGAGAGG
>CAXKVX010002427.1:0-22884 GCA_964058865.1 Eleocharis quinqueflora
GGTTAATTTTATCTCAAAAAAAAATTTTGCATTAAAAATTTGCAAAAATATACACTAAATGACAGTCTTCACCTTAAAGGTGTACTTAAAATGAAAATTGAAATTGTCCTATTTTGAATCATAAATTTGTATTTCAAATTAAGTAAAACTTAACATTTTTCTTAATTAGAAACAGAAATATGATTGTGATATATATATATATATATATATATTAAAAACTTTCATATTTCATCATTTCAATAAAAATATTACATATATGATATAACTTAAATATTGTGCTTTCTCAAGATATTTAAGTCTACATAATTCATATAAAATTAAAACATTTAATTTTCTTAAGGATGATACTTTATATCACATAGATTCAATTTTTCAAAATAAACATGAAGCCTTCATTTCAATCATTTATTATTTTTTACAAAATAATAACGTATTGAATTTTGCAATAATAATACAAATTTCTAAATTAACTCCTCAAATGTCAAACCAACATTTAATTTATCAGCGAGGTCATTCTGCTTTCTTGTTTTGTGTAAACGTGTTTCGATAAGAATATATATTATTTACATTCTTATTCTTAATAAAAAAAACAAGTTTATATAAATAATAATTTAGCAATATTGACATTTTCTTTAATGTTGCCCCTTGACTTTTTATTATGGATTCATAACTTCTTAACCAAATAAGCCGATGCGTTAAGTCGCCGGATCAATTTGATGTATGCAATGAAGAATGTGGTTCTCGAATTCAAAGAGCTACCCCGAGAGCTACGAGAAGATGCTGACTTTGGGTCGATAATTGAAGGCGTTGAATTGAAAAACCGACATGACTATCTTCTTCAAGATTGATATCTTTTCTTTGGGAACTTACTCTGCATTCCGAACACATCCCTTTGGTTCTCAAATTTTCAGGAGATTTACAAACAATGTCATTTTGGTGCTGAGAAGACACTTCATCTAATGCGAGAAAAATTCTTTTGACCGAACATGTTGAAAGACATCAAGCTATTCATGAAGCGATGCCAAGTTTGCCAAGCCGCCAAAGGAACTGACACCAACCAAGGATTGTACACGTCTTTGTCCACCTGATCGTACTGTGGTGAGCATCTCGATGGATTTTGTTATAGGCTTACCAACAACTCGAAAGAAGAACGGCAACATTTTTGGCGTGGTAGACATATTCAGCAAGATGGCAATTTTTACAGCCTGCAAGACAACCATCAATGCTTGTAAAGTTACCGAGCTCTTCTTTACTGAGTTCGTTCGCCATCATGGTTTACAGATGTCAAGTTCACGAGCACATTCTGGAAAGAAATATGATCTCATCTTAGAACCGAGCTGAAGTTTAACAGAACTTGCCACCCTCAGATTGATAGGAAAACCGAAGCGATCCACTGAAGCCTTGACAACATGTTGCGAGCACAAGTGATTTCACTTGGGGAGTGAGATACTATCTTGCCGAAGACCGAGTTCGAGCACAAATGTTCGATCAATCATTCCACCCGATTTGGTCATTTATATGTGGTACGTATACATTCCCTAAGGACCTCTCGACTTGTTAATGCCCCAAGCAAGATCCGGAAGGATGCAACAACACATGTTCGTAACATGCAGGAAATTCACGAGCAAGTACATGCAACATACGAGAAGTACAAGGCTCACGAAGACAAAAGGCGTCGATAAATTGATTTCAAGATTGGAGAATTAGTATGGGTCTATTTGAGCAAGGATCGTTATCCAAAGGTTGACTACAACAAGCTCACCTTTTGCAAGTTTGGATATTATTTGATTCTCGAGAAGTCTGGTGAGAATGCATGTAAAGTCAAACGACCCGAAAACATGCACATCTCGAACGTGTTCAATGTGCGACATCTTCACAAGTACTATGGTGAAAATACAAGCTTGAGGTCAAGCTTTCATCAACCCCGTAAGCTTGACACATGTCAATAAGGAATCCAATCCGAGACTGATTCGAATTCAGACCAGGACATGATTTGATACCCGCCATCATCTCTTGCTATATTTAGTCTAAGTTGTTGGTTCTAATTTGGTGCAATTCAATTTAGGATAAGAGCCAATAACCAAAGTTCCTAAATTACGATTAATTATTGCAATTCAAATATACTTTGTGTTATATGTTTGAAATGTAAAAAGGAGCAGAAGAGGAAACTTACGATCCATCTCTCGCCAAATCTTCTTGAAGCTCTTGAGAAGTTGGAGGAGACGTCCTTATGAAACTCCAAAAGATTCGCCCACAAATCCTTCCAAGTAGTTACGATTCGATGTCTTTTCTTCAAGAGCACGAACGACTCGAGGAGTACAATCACCTAATGGATGGGTGAATTGGAAGCTATGCACATCACATGTGCCCTAAATAATTATGTTTCAATTACCCGTAATGCTTGGCAACCCAACGTTATTTATAATGGTGTTAACGTATCTTGGAAAGATACAAAATTAATTATCAAATATTCATGGAATATATGAAATTATGTTCTCTCCAAATACTTTCCAAATCCTATTGTTCACTTCTGTAAATAATTCCACGAAATTTGGTATAAAACCTAAAATATCTAATCAGAAAGATAATGACAAATCTAGGCAGTCAAAACCTGCCTTGGAATAGGTCTCTTGCGATCGCCATGGATCTCGTTGCGGCCGCAATGAGGATCTTCTGAAGAATCAAAAGATTAACTGCCAAATCTTCATATTCCATTGCGTCTGCAAAGGATCATCTTGCGGCCGCAATAGACATGCATTTGGGTTGTTTTTCTTGGGCTTTGATCCAACTTGTGTTGGTTTTAGCCCAAACAATATTTCTGACTTTATATTAACACCAATATATAATTTAATTAATCATAATCAGTTCATCAATAATTATAATTAATTTACTTTAGTTCTATATGCATTCGTGCCCAAAATCTTAGTGAAATACGTACAATGCCTTTGAATATTGATTAATCACATTTCACGGCATATCCATATATTACTCCTCGTAATATTAGGCGAAATTACATGACATGTAGTAATCATACAACACGTAGTCTAAACTTTATTTATTAGAATTGACGTCTATATTCTAACAATCTCCCACATGGATAAATGTGGTCTATTTGATTACATATGTCTGGATCTGATCAGATCACTTTAACTTTTCTATCTTTCTTTTCGTATCTCTTAACCAATTCGATCCACTAGTTATACCAGTAAGGGACTTAAACGATAATCACCATATTTTATATGTGGTTTTCTCGATATAAATCACATTACCAAATACTTTCGGATGACAAGAATTAGATTTTGGTCATATAGTTCAGAAATTACACGAAAGTGTGATTATATGTGCCTATTTTCGAATTGGTCACCTTTATATCTTTACTTTAGTGAGGTCAAAACTTAAAGAGAGAACACAATGAGATTCAAAATATAATTTGCATATATCATAACTTGTTACAAATTACAAAACATGGAACTTTAAAATAAAATCAGACTCTCATATTTTACCTAAACTATCCTAACATAGGTACTACACCCCATATGAGCGACATGCTCATGAAACTTCTTGGATGGTAGTGCTTTTGTAAGGGGATCCGCAATCATGGAGTTTGTACCTATATGTTTCACCTTCAACTCATTGTTTAGCAATCTCTCTTTTATTGTCAGAAACTAGATATCTATGTACTTAGACTTGATCGAGCTTCTGTTATTTGTCGCATAGAGCACGGCTGAATTGTTGTCACACATCAATGTAAGTGGTATCTTGATAGTAGGAACCACTTGTAGTCTAGTGACAAAATTCTTGAGCCACACACCATGGTTTAAGGCTTCGTAGCATGCATTGAACTTGATCGCCATTGTAGAAGGTACTATTAGTGTCTGTTTAGCACTCTTCCACGATACATCACCACCTTCCATCATGAAGATGTATCATAATATTGACTTCATGCTATCTACGCAACCTCCAAAATCAGAATCGATATATCCAATATCCTCGAGCTTTTTCGATCTCCAATATGTGAGCTTATAGTCTCTCGTTTTCTTCAGGTACCTAAGCACCTTCTTTGCTGCTTTATAGTGTTCATTCCTAAGTTACTTAAGTATCGCCCTAGTATTCCTGTAATGAAGGAGGGAGGAAGAGACATAAATATGTATTCAATGAGAAGATCATCAAAGAATTGAACTCGTGCGACAGAAGTGCACGTTGAAGCTTGATCATTTCAGTGATATACTCCCTGATTCCAGTTTTCCTCTTATACTTTAGAGTGTGAAGTTTGATCATAAGTGTACGAATTTGTATCCTTTTACTCACAACAAACTTCTCCTCTAGAACATCTAGGTACTTTTTAGCACCAAAATCTTGATCACGTATATAGCCTTAGAGCGTTTCATGGGTTGTCATCTTCATGATCTTGAGGCACATTCTGTCGTTATGATCCTAATCCTCAATGTCAGCCTTTTCAAGAGTGGTAGGCTCTTTATCAGCCGGCATTGGGCGATCATAACGTAGCGCACGATCATACTTGATCATACTCAGAAACAACCTTAACTTAGATTCCCATAGTTTGAAATTTGTCCCATTTAGAGACAGAATTTGATTCATCATTGCCATGTGGTCTGGAAAATTAAAAAAAAAAACAAGAGAATTATCATAATATGTGTCATGTTCCTTAATCACAATTTAAAGTCTATTTAAAGACCTTGACAAAGACTCTAAAAATATCTCCATTAAATTTATTTAACCAACAATATTATGCAACATGAGGCTCCGGAGGGAGCGGTCAATACTCTTGGATATTATGGTGTTATGCTCAAGTATAAAATGAGCTATTTTGTCGCTCTTTCGGAGGGTCAGATTGACATACCTATGTACTAATGACCATGCCAGTCAAGTGAGGGAGGTGAGTCACAAACAGACTACTTAAGTACCAAGCCTTAAATGCTTTTCTAAACATCATTAGCACATAGTTTCTCATTGCTTTTCTTTATGCATCTTACTTTATGTATATCAACAACTACTTAATGTATTAATTCTCCGGAGGAAGAGATTAACAATATGTTGTTAACACACGTCCTTTTAACCTTTCACGTGTCATCTTGCTCGTAACTTTAGCAATAGTGTTCGTGAGCGAACAATATCATTTAACAAGATGAGACATATATTCCTAATTTCCTTTAAATATATTAAGATTGTGTAAAATTCTACATTAGGATGTACCCTAAAAAAACTACTCGTCCTAAATGAATATATATATATATATATCAACTAATAGGAGCTTTAATTAGAATGAAACAATTTTCTATTATCAATAAAATACATTTATATTTTATGAAATATAGACTTTAAACATATTTAGTATTTACTAAAACCTTTAGAAATTACTAAATATTATTAATACCATATTTTAATCTTAAATGGGATCCTTTTAGAATTTAGCAATTTTATCTTCTCTTTTATTAGTATTTATACCAATTATTGATATTAGCTAAAATCTATATTAAGATAAAATAGTATTATTTTTTAGCTAAAATTAATGGTAATTATATATAATATAATTATATATATATATCCTAATTTACAGCTACTTCTAATAAACAGAAAATTAAATTAATGAAAAATGACACAATAAACCTGTCAATTCAATTGTTTGTACCATTTTTCAGAGTCATTGCGGTCGCAATACTGGGTCTTGCAGCTGCAATACATCCTGTCAATTCAATTTGTTCTTTGGATTTTCTAGAAAACCGCAGAAAATCAACTTTATTGCAGGTGCAATACTCTAGGTTGCGGTCGGAATTAGACCTGTCAGTTCAATTTTTATGCAGCCAACAACTCAGAAAATTCACATGTCAATTCAATAATTTTGCCCTCAACAGAGACAATTTCCTACTATCTTGTGGCCGTAATTGTTTGTCTTGCGGTCGCAAGACACCTGTCAGTTCAGTTTTTATTCTCCAAAATAGAGACTTATTCCTAAAATACATTGCGGTCGCAATGATTGCTTTGTTCTGAAAATAAACCATTCTGGAAATTTCTATTTCGAATTTATGACTTAAATTGCTGCATTTCTATCTTAAAATCAACTTTATTTGTCCAAATAATTATTTTAAATATTAATGAACATAAAATTTGAATAATATCAATTTCAATTCGCATAAAAGACAAGAAATTTAACAACTGGTGATGGATAATCAGAGAAACAACTTATTTTATGCAACTTATTTTATTTGAGTTGCACAATCAAAGAAACAACTTCACTGGTTGACTCATTCATGATGCATATATGACGTATTTTCTTCCACAATTGTTAACAGATTTTTTTTCATATGAATTTGTAATCGGCAAAAAAAAAAACAAAAGAAAAGAAGAGATTCATTGCCTATTCTGATTTTTGCTGTTATAGTGGCAATTTATTTATTTATTTTTAAATTAATAAATTTAGATTGTTTGATATATTCCGAATCGTATCAATGACTATATATAAAAAGTGTGATATTGTTGCATTAGCCACGATAAAAAATAAAATAAAAATAACTTTGCAAAACAAAAGAACCATTTTTTAATGATCGGAGGATGAAAGTTAAACGCATTTTTAATAATTACCTATTGGAGCAATTTCAAATTAGATAAGGTCAGAAACAAAATTAAATTCTAATTAAACAATTGTGACATGTAAGACTTAAGATATTCAACTATTAAGCAAAAACAAAAATTTATTTTCCATCTTATATAGCTCATGTTTATTGTTTCTCAAACAATATCAAAGAAGTCGTTGCAGATGTGGGTTCTTGATGTTCATTGTTTCTTGTGTTGGCTTATGAGCTCATTCAAGACCGTGTTAATGCATAATTTTTTTTCTGATCTAATATTTTCTAATGTACAGCACATGCATATCTAACATTTAATTAGCATGCCTTAGAAATTCAGCCCCTTAAATCCAGCGTTGTATGATTTTAAAAAAATTATGTGATCTTTATCAAATATCTCAAAACTATATCATAGCAAAAACTATTTTCAAAATATGTCAAATTCGTTTATGTAGTTGTGCATGGGATATGATGTGATTTTTTTTTAAATTTTGTGCCAATACAGAGAATTCATTCTAAACGAACAAATTTCTCGCTTCATTTTATTTTCCTTAATTTATTACGTCAACGAGCAGCATAAATTTTTTATTTTAATTCGATTTTCATGGTATTTGAGCGTCTCCTCAAGGAGAAACCCCAAGGAAGGTTTTGAGTTGGAGATGCGTAGCATATCTGCGGGGATCACTGATCAACAAATCTGTCAGCTTTAGCGTAGCTTTACGTTATAGTTGTGAATGTTACCGTTTGCGAAAGCGATTGCTCTAACAGCTCCACATGCAATGCAAACCGTTCGTACAATTTAAATTTCAATATCTTTTCTATACAACACCGAAATAGTCCCCATTGTACACTACAACTACTGATTGAGCTTAAAAGTGTATCATTCTATTTTGCCCTTTAGAAGTGTATCATTCTTCTAGTTAAATAGTACTACAAATATTAGTTCCAAAATAGAGATAAAATTCGTCTTAAAGTAAATTAATTACATTGTCAAAGAGAAGAAAAAACTAATTTAATATAATTTCGGATTCTAACTACCAATAAATTCTTTTCTATGAAAATTTATAACAATGCTAAAGAAAGAGTGGGCAGAACAACATAAAAAATCTGTTTGGGACGTAATATTTGAATAAATGTGTTGCGTGATTAATTAGTTCACATTGCAACTACAATTAATGATGAGATCTGATGTCATTTAAACTTTGACAGATGAACTCTTAAGAAAAATCTTGTGTATTACATATGTTCGCGGATCTATTTAGAGGCAAGTCCGGATAAGTGTCCGGACTTGATTTTCCAAAAATACAAAATTAGTATATTTTTAATTATTTTTTTAGTGAAAATAGACTTTTAATGATATTTTAGGGAGTTATAGTGAATTTGTGTTAGGATTTTATCTCAGCTTTGATGTCCAGTCTAGTTGTGTCCAGATTTAATTAAGCTCTGAATCCGTCCCTGCATATGTCAGCAACAAAATAGTGTCCGATATTATTGCCAAAGAAAAAATAATTGTGACTTCATTTCACTCACCATGTATAACAAATGAGATCTAATTTTGTATATAAATCTATCGTCACGAGGGTGACTAAAGCAACGAATGAGATATCGTCATATGAGCATGTGTTAGGAATATAGGTTGGTGATATTACTAGATGCAAATTATGTAGTTAATTATCAATATAATTGAGGATAAGAGATTATAGAGTTAGTAGAATGTGGGAGATTGTTAGAATGATAGTCTAATCAAGTCTATAAATAGATTATTGTATTTGTAATCAAGAACACAAGATCAATATAATTCATTTCTCTCCATCTCTCTTTACAATTCTATTAGCATGTCATGGAGATTCAACAAAAATGCTCTTTTTCTTATTAATTTTCGGAGGAAAAAAGGGATTACCCTCTGTGTGTTTCTTTGTGGAGCTGTTTATCCCCTCCGGCGCTTCAAGGTCGTTGGCTACTGCTGTGCTACCGCGTAAATTACAGGAGTTGGATTACTGCCTAGTATTATTATGTTCATTATTATTAAATCGATTAATAATTAATAATTAGCCTAGAGTCTAGGCTCTAGACACGCTTTAAACTGTCTGATTAGATGCAGCATAACAGCTCTCCACTCTCCAGACTCCAGTCTCGACCTCTAGCTGATAGATAGCTCCTTAATTTCAGACGGTGAAAGGAAATTCCAGGATTCTATACATGTGTTAAAGGTGCGGATGTATTCTGTTAGAGTTGTGCTAAAATTCAGGCAGGTCGACCTGTATTCGGACTGCGTCCGATCCGACTCGTGACTAAGACCTGATTCGACTCATGGAAAACAGATTCGTGGATCTAGGCGGGTCGGGTAGTCCAAAAGTCTCTAAATTCGTCCAAACTCGTGATCTGTGGACTCGTGGATCCGTGACAAGACTCGTGATAGATTCGTGACAGATTCATGTCACTTTATGTCATTTCAAAGTCAAAAAAATAAAAAAAAAAATAAAAAAAATTCGACAGAAAAATTCGACAGAAAAATTAATTAAAAAAAAGAAAATCCGGCGGGGTCCCGTGCCCACCCGATACCTGTGGATCAGCCCAAGTTGGATCCACGGGTACCCGACCCGACCCGTATGTAGAACCCTATGTTCTGTATAGGTGTCAAAAGTGCAGATGTATTATGTATAGGCATCAAGTATGCAGATGCTGATGAAATATTGTCAATATCCTCAAATACATTGTATACACTATATGTAGGCTAACATATAGGCCTGAGATCAAAATAGAAAGAGTGTGAGAGAGAAGCCATGGTCAGATCACCAGAAAGTGATTGCACTGATAACACAAGTTGTGGAGTTTGATATCTGAACTGTGAATAGTATTATTTTTAGTTCATCCTATCAAGAATCGTGATTGAGTTCTACTGACGATACGATGAAACACACGACTCATTCAAAAAAACCAGTAAAAAAGAAACAAGTCAGTTCTGTTCAAAACTTCCGCTTCGATAATATCTTATACTTGTAATTTAATTTGTTACATGATATATCTTACAAAATCGTTAATTTGAAGGTCTTAATTGCAAAGTATTAAGATTCCTCGGTTAAAATCAAACAATAAGGATCTCGAAGAATCTAATAAAACGTTATACAACTCTTTTTTTTATAAATGTCCCTTTGATCCAACACTTAGTACTTTTAAGATGCTCATTATTAATTTCTTCAAATTATATTTTCAGCAAAATTTGATTCCGACTTCTTCTTTAAGAGGTTATGTTTCACTACACTAGATATCAAGGACACGTTATACAACTCTAAAAGTAATTAATTAGTTTATTAAGAAGTTAAATATTTTGCTATAGAAGACGGGTATTTATGACCAAATTACACCAAATTCTAAAAGGATTAAAATGCGTTCGTGTCCTTTAGAACACGTCACTGTGGTGAAAATTCACTATTGATTCAAATTTATTTTAAATCTTAGTCTTTGCTTTTCTGTAGAGATGAAATTGACATGTTATTTTGTGCATAGTGTGTAGAGAATTATTTTTTAACACATTGTTGATCTGCAACTTATTTAATCGTATTTTCATAGTGTGAAATCTCAATGACAATAATTGCATATGAAAAACATATCATTAATTTATATATTTTAAAGTTATTATCATATATTTAATTCACGCATATGATATAAATCATACTATATATTTAATTTCATGTTGTATGCATATAAAATCATATAAGTAACATAAAGTCGTAAAAAATCTTATTATGTGCATATTTTTCATGTCGCATGTATACAAATTAATATAAAATCCAATTATGTATATATTTTAATATATGTGCATATAAAAAAATACACACATATTTGATAATATGTGTATATTTTTCATATCACTAAAATTGTTATATAAATACTTCACATAACTATATACGCGTATATTTTCATACTATCTACATATAAAATATTTCATATTATATGTATTTTTCATATTATGTATTCTCACATCATATACTATAAATTATATTATGTCTATATTTTTCATATCACGCGTATATAGTTCATATAACTCACATTTATATGACTCATATAATTCATATAATTACTTTCATATCATATATATATAACTCATATATTTTCATAAAATAATTTATAAATTATGTATATAAAAATAATTAGAAATAATTTATTAAATTATATGCATATATTATTAGTTCTAATTAGATTGAGCGAAGCTCTAATTTCAAGTCTAGTTAATTTTAAACTAATACATGTTTTTTTTTTAAATATTGACACCCAAATCATTTTACCTGAATAAGGACAAAAATTTCCCTTTTGGTCCTCAAAATTTATTTATTAAAGAAATTAAATTGTACCTTAAAATTATTTACATCAATTTGGTCTTGATTTTATTTTGAAGAATAACCAATTGAGTCAATATGATTATAAATATGTGAATTTTATTTTAAAAAATAACCAATTTAGTCAATATGATTATAAGAGTAAAGCTCCCGTGCTTCTAGGAGGGCGGAGACCTCCCGTGCTCTTAACTCAAAAACATACTTAATTATCTTAAAATTTCGATTTATCTTGTTTAATAAAATTTTTATATTGAAATCTTTTAGAAAATTAAATTTCGTGATTTTTTTAGTTCTCTAGCTATTCTAATATTTTTTAAAACAGTCCAAAATAGATCATTTTTTTTATTTTAAACATGGTTTCTTTAGAAAATATTTAAAATATAGCTAAAAAAATCACGAAATTTAATTTTCAACATGAACAATTTATTAAATATGATAAATCGAAATTTTAAGACAATTAAATATGTTTGGAGTTAAAAGTGCAGAAGGACTCGGTGCTTTAAAAAAAAAAGTAGCTTTACTCTTATTATGATAATAAAGATGTCTCATGCGCATATATATATTGCGTCAATCTATATCATAGTATTAAGATTTTCTAACACTATACGTAGAATTCATTTTTGCAACACATCTTGGAGTTATTATCAAATACTATATACTTTTCTCTATTTATTCATGAAATCTTAGTCTAATTATTGACGCCGTCCTAAGAGGAAAAGAGAGAATATAAGAAAACGACGATGAGGAGCGAGAGCAGTAGCACATGGCGACTTGGCGATACTTACGTCTCACCTTTGATAATTTCTCACATCTTTCTTTCTAATAGAAAAAGAGTAACCAAGGAAAGAACGCGGGTCAACTTCATTAACGAATCGAATCACACAAACACCGCAACACACCACGGAATGAGATCTTCTACCGCGCAGTATAAATACTGTGCGTGCTGCGTGGTAAATCTCAATCTTTGATTTGCATTGAGATTCGTGCAAACTATATTTTATAATGACAGACCTCTTCTGAATCAAATCTGAGTCGTCCGTAATCTACAGTACAGATAATCTTGAACGTCCGTTACTGCTGAGCGGCAGAGAATCCGCTTCCCACGCCACACACGTAGGAAGAGAATGTGAGGTGTAAGTGTAACGAACAATAATGATTAGTACCAATTAAGCAGCAACCGACCCAGTCTATACGCTTGAATATCTCCGTGATTTTTAATTGCTCTTCTACTCTCTCTCCTCTTTTCTTTTCTTTTCTTTTCCCGTCTTTTTTTTAATAATAAAGTTTCTGTATGTTTGTTTGGTTTGACGATGATTCGGTTCCGGCCTTTGATGTTTTATTTTCTCTTTTTCTTTGGGAAAAAAAAGACATGTGCGAGTGTGCGACGACCAGAGTTGAAAATATCTGAAAAATTAAATGAAAGAAATATTAAGCTTTCTTCACAGCACACTCAAGTATAGAGATTTCTTGTGTGGGTAAAACAGTGTAATTCTAGAAGTTAAGTTAGAAATCTTATGACGTCTGAACAAGTTGCCGTTTTTTAATAATTGAAATTATACTAACTAATAGACTAATAGTATTAAAACAGAAAATTACTTTTAATTTTTCAAAAATGAAAATGGACGGTGTTAGCAACACCGTTCATTATCCACTGACAAATTTTCCACTAAAAGCAGTATTTTCTATTGTACCGTGTTGCCAATACCGTCCAATAGTTTTCAAATCCATAAAAACTCTGGTCTATCTTCTTCTCAAAGAAATGAAATGGACGGTGTTGTGAATACCGTCATTTTTAATTGGACGGTGTTCACAATATCGTCCAGTTCGGATCCGCATCTGCTGCCATAATTGTGATGGCACAACCGTGCCATTAAATTAATCTGAACGCTCGAATTAGATTTGGACGGTTGTGATTTGATTTAGGAGATTGTATATTATAATATAAATTTTATGAAACCCACTTGTCATTGAGACAATGACACCATTGTGACATCACAATACTAGCAGCAGATGCCATTCCCGTCCATTTCTATTATTGAAGGATTCAAAGTAATCTTTTCGTTTTAATGTTTTTAATTAATTTAATTTCTATTGATAAAATAATCGGGACAAGTTGTATATATAATAGTATAATTAATTTCCCCAATATTTTTTGTAATAATACAGGTTTGAATTCAATGCCATTTGAAGTCCATTTAATGACAATTTAAAGATAGCTTCATGAGCCCAGTTTATTAATTTTTCAAAATGAACTTATCAATATTAACTGTAACTATTTATGGAACTAAACCGGGCCTACATAGCCCAAAATAAATGTTGCCAGATCTGCCTCTACTTCCAATAGTTTGCGCAAACAGATAATCTCAAAGAAGCCCAAAAGATATTCGATATTTCTTAAAGAAAAGGGAAATGAGCTGGTTGTAATTCTTTTTCCAAATGAAAAACTATTTCGACCTGTAAAATATGGATTGTCTACTTTTTTTTTTTTTTTAATCTGAATCATTCATTTATAATAAATGAATCAGATCAATATTAAAAAGTTCTTTTGAATTTTATTTGTGCGATTCTTTATTTGTTTTTACTTCGACAGTTCATAAATGAATAATAGAATCCCCATTTTTTTCCCAAAATAATAGCAGATTGGGACTCGTACAATACACAATCACTCGTTCCGTATTGGCAGTTTGGCACATACATGTAATATAAGAGGAGGTTTCAAATGCCTTCATTTTTCTCCGTCTTCATATTGCATTCAAATCAACACCATTCATTAATAATATTTTTTTGGACCTTCAAATCTAAACTATTAATTATTCTTTAATGAATGTTATAGATTAATGAAGACATTTGAACCACCTCATGTAATAATTCTTACTGTTGCACTTACGCCTATGTTTAGACTGTGACGAAAGGTAAACATATACAAATTATCATATTTATTTTTCATAAAGTACATTGAAATAGGGGACAGCCACAAATAAAAAAATAGCATAAAGGAAATTGATATCTGTTTGTCGGATGCTTTTCATGGAAATATGCTATACTTTTCCATTCAAAATGTCATCCAATCAAAAAACATAAGATCAGTAAAATAAAAATACTGTTAGAACATAATAAGAGAAAATAAACAATATGTTGAACCAATATTTATTCTATGAGTTAATATATCATCCCCACTTTCTGTCCCCTCTCGCGTCCCCCGCTACGCGACAAAACAGTTACGTAATACAGTATAAAGACTTGTAACATTTAATATAAAGACTTTCATGTTAAAATGGAGACTGTCAAATAAAGTATTATGTGTACATTTCCTGAGAAAAGAAGACTGCCAAAAGTATAAAGACTTCGAATGTTAATTATAAAGACTTTCGTGATACAATATTCATTGCAGTATTTAATTAACAAAGAAATTACAAATAAATACTACATGTCTTGAGAAATGAAAACTTGACACTCAATATTTATTATAATGAATCCAGTCCAATAGTATAAAGACTACTACATTTGAGTATAAAAACTTACATTCAGTATATAAAGACTACTACATTTGTCGTATATAAGAAACATGTAAGAAAGATTTGTAAGGAGGGACAGTTATTCTATTCACACTGCGCCTTATCAGTGTTAGTACCAGATTTAGTTGGTGTGGGAGAAGCTTATATATAGTTGCACTTTTGTGACTTCAATGGTTGGAAGGAGATTTCAAGCCTCAATTATGCCTAATTTGTCTGATTTCAGTATGAGTCCTGTATGAACCACTGTCGCGCCATTTACTGAAATAATGAACGATATGACATCAGATCAAAATAAGTGTACGTCGTGTGGATGTTCTGTCTCAGTATATACCAGAATAATTAATTCCTGTAAAACATAAATGTAAATTTGCAAAAATAGAACTGGAGTCATGCAGTGCTAGCACCCTTCTAGGAAAAATCTTGAACTAAATTAATAAGAGGAAGACACATGCCATATCATCACAACTTATTATTTTGGAGGGATTTTTGGATAATAACCTCTCTTTCTAAATGGTCCCAGATTAATACTTTGCATCTTTTCTCTTAAGACTTCATTACTTCCTACTAGGTACCAACTGTGGATTAAAAAATCAAATTAAGAATTTAAAGATTGAAGTGAAGAATGAGAGCGATACAAAATTATTCATACCAAGCATGCATTAGCATTCATCTAAAAAGTTACCACCAAAAATTACCATTTTTTCTGCAACTAATGCCCGGCACTTTATCATTTAAATGAATTCTCTGCAGATGATCGATAACCAACCAATTAGTGCTCAATTAGTACTAGCTATTCATTTTGAACAATGCTTGGAATTAAAGCTAATCTTTAATAGAGATCTGTGCATGTATGAACAATGGTTGGGATTATTTGCAAATACAGTAAAAAATTGAGAATTTGTTCGCAACTAACCATCATTTCCAAATGATTCAGCCATTTTTTTATTCTAAACCTGCATCAACCTATTAATAGACTCGGTTGAGCTTGAGCAATTTAATGCAGAAAGAAAACAACTTAGATCAGAAAAGCTACATAGTTACTGCCTTACTGGCATGAATCAAAATTTACAAGTGTAGTACTTGTTGAGCAAACACATAAAGGAAAACAGAAGATTGGATTCATGGGTAGTATTAATCAAAATAACCAATGAAAATAGAAATCAATTCTCAACTAAATTCCAAAAATAGATTTAACCTGCAACAGGACCTATTATACAGAGATAACCCCCATTCAAATAACTTCATGATCATCACATCTCAATTTTTTTATTCATAGTAAATAAAACACTTAATGCAAATTTATCCGTTAAAATGACACAACTAATCTGGACTTTCTATTTTCCAATGATTTTAAAGGTACCCATTAAAAAGATTCATACAGAATAAGGTCTTGCCTCCAGAATAAGATTCAGCTTTTTATGAACTGATATACCGTTAATTTCAGACATATCTGGTGGCTTCCCGTTCATCCCATTATGAAGATCAAAGTCAAAGTGGTACAGTAAGCTTGCAGCAGTGAGACCAATTGTTGCCGCAGCGAAGCCGATTCCAGGGCAAGTTCTTCTGCCGACACCAAATGATATCAATCCGAAATGTTGCCCCTTGTAATCGACATTACAGTCCAAAAACCTTTCTGGCATGAACTCACCTGGTCTTTCCCAGGCGTCTGGGTCCCGCCCAATTGCCCATGCATTGATGATGAACCGAGTTTGCGCAGGAATATGATAACCCATTAAGTCAAGATCTTTAGTCGACTCCCTTGGGACGAGTAAGGCAATTGGAGGATGTAATCTGAGTGTTTCCTTGATAGCAGCATTTAGGTAAATCATTTTTTCTACAAGATCTTCAGTTAAAATTCCTGCTGTGTTGACGGTGCTTCTAACTTCTTCTTGCACTCTTTTCATTTCCTTAGGGTTCTTGATTAGTTCGGCCATTGTCCATTCAAGTGCTGTAAATATTGTATCTGTGCCAGCAGCAAACATATCCTGCCAGAATATTATCCTCTCTAATTAAATGATAGTTTAGAATGGATATACAAATTAAATAGGAACAAAAATTAAGCAAGTTAACATCAGTAAACAACACATGCCTGATATTATGAGTTAATCAATGTTCATTAATTAAGGACATACTTTTGCAGGCAAACTTTAATATGAAATTCAGTAAAGAAATTAATGTTTAGAAAAGAATTACAACGTCAAATAACATAAATGTACAAGAGAGGAATATTAACAAAAAAGATCTTGTTCTTTTGTGGTGTAAGATTATTATGTTTTTATGGAAAAGACCTTGCTCTTTTTATAATATTTTTTTATCCAAGTATTATAAACTTCCTCCGAAATCTTCTACCAAACAACCTTCCAATATTTTAGGATAAAGTGGGAAATATTTGGTTTTATAATAATATATTTTCACTCTTTTTTGTAAGAACCAAGTGATAAAATGTTACCAACGAAAAAAGTACCTAAAATTAAAAGAGAGAATCAGATAACATACCAGAATAATAGCTTTAATATTTTTCCTGCTCAAAAAGATCCCAGTATCTTCATCAATCTCTTGAATATTCAGCAAAACATCAACCAAGTCACTTCCCTCTCTCTGACCACCATACTTGCCATCTCTAAAAGCATCTCTTTGCGCTTTAACATGCTCTTCTATTGTAGTTTCAAAAAAAATATCCAGGCCTTCAGCATTCTTTCTCATCCTCTTCTTTGTGAACCAATCCATCCAACCCAAACATGGCACGTGATCCCCGATTAGAGTCGTCCCAAGATGCGCAGAGAATTCATTTAGAAGGTCGTGGGCTTTGTCAGATCCGTCATCAGAAAACTTTTGTCCTAATGCTGCCCTGTTTGCAAAAGAAAGAAAGAGCATATACTTCTATTAGCAAATTCAATATTAACACATCAAATGCTAAAAGGTTCGGAAGTCTAATAATAACTGGCTTGAAGAGCGTATGGAAAATAGCAGTCCTACCTGCAAATTATATCATTGGTTAGATTGAATAGCATTCGGCTCAAGTTAACAACACCATCACATCTGCCATTATTGGAACAAATTGACTGAATTTTGTCGATCAGTAATGATACTTCCTGTTCCCGAATAAAGCCAAATGATTGAACTCTTTTGGTGCTGAGAAGATGCAGAACGCAGATGCGGCGTGCCTGGCGCCAGTATTCCCCATAAGGTGAAAACGCAACATCACTGGAGCCATAAAGCAGAATATCAGGTATAGCCAAATGTGGTCGGTTCGAAAGTACCTTGTCGTGGAAACGGAATGCCTTTTCAACTGCAGAAGCAGAGGACAGAACAACAGTCGGCACGCTTCCAAGACGAAGGTACATGACGGGGCCATAATTGGAGGAAAGATTGTGCAAGGAGCGGTGTGGGAGGCTGCCGAGGCGGTGTAGGTGGCCGAGCAGAGGAAGCAATGGTGGGGAAGGGGGTAAGCATTGATTGGTTTTTGAAGAAGATTTTCTTTGTGTGTATATGAGGAGAAATATAGGGAGAGTTAATATGAGTATGAAGTGAGTGATGGAGAGAGAGGAAAGGTCATGGAGATACTGCAACAATACAGAGAACATGTGAGCCATAGCTTAAGGATTAGCTAGGTGGTTTGAAATTTGTTCTGCATGTACAGATTGCAAGTTAGTGGAAGTTATATATATAGCTTAGGGGGTTTGTAAATATAACAATGGTAGTCGTAACTCGTAAATAGAATTGGTATCTCGTAAATGAGAT
Source organism: Eleocharis quinqueflora (assembly GCA_964058865.1). Classification (NCBI taxonomy): domain Eukaryota; kingdom Viridiplantae; phylum Streptophyta; class Magnoliopsida; order Poales; family Cyperaceae; genus Eleocharis; species Eleocharis quinqueflora. The sequence goes on from CAXKVX010002427.1 coordinate 18,178, forward strand.
TATTAGAGGACCTCACATTATAGATCCAACGAAGTCACATCGGCTTTCAGTCATAGTTGACAACGAGGAACTGACTTGTGAGCTCCACAGAAAAAAAAATAAAAAAAAGAAGAAACATTATCACCCCTACGTTAAATTCAAATTCATCTGAAGGTCGAAAATTCGAAATACTATGGCAATGGCATGCCATATTTGGATTCATATCCTCTGCTATTTTCATCTTTTGATCCGGTTCGTTTGTTTAAGCTGAACGAATCAGATATAACTCATATTAAAATTAGCCTCTGCAGTTCAAATTAGAGCCGTCCGTTTTTTATTTGACGGTTGAGATCTTAAGTCCTATAAGAGCATGCAGCAGATGCTACCATCTGATTAAATAAATCCAACGAATTTCTAAGAAAGAACCTACACTATATCACCTGTGGATCAGAGCAGATGTGGATCCAGCATACATGCATATATTGATATATAGATATAGGTTTCGTATGGGTACATGCTAAGTTTATTTTTGTATGTACATATGATGAGTCATTGATGGATGATGATCTCAACTGATGGATTTTTTTCTCCGAAAATTTTGTTGTTCTGCTAGAAATGGAACAAGCGTACCTAGAATGTAGATATACATATTTTGACTGCTTTTGCATGTTCAACAATGACAAGGAACAAGGAGTCAAGGATCATACGTAACTAGCAATCTACAATGTAGACAGACGTACAAGTGTTGAAATATACAACCTCGAATACTGATGCAATGTGGTCATGCGCACGCTTTTTAAAAAGGGGCGTAACTTTTGATCCGTCTGTCGGATCGGGCTGAAATTTTGACAGAAACTCCATAGCCCAAAGCCTGAAATGAATTCGTTTCGCCCATTTTTCGAGACCGGATTCGCGATCCGAATCCTCCTTTATGGACTTTTGGACCTTTCTTTACAGTTTTTAGAGTTTTTAGGGTCTTTTTGCATTTTTTTTATGTATTTTCTGTCGTTTAGGGATTGGTTTTTTTCTATTTAAAGTTGGTCGTGTCTTTTGGCAGGGGACAATTGTTATGTATCAGTTTTTATCAAAGAATTGAGAATCTGTATGATCTCAGAACCAAAGTCTCTCTTTTCATTATCTATCCAATTTTTTTATCGTTCGTGCATCAGTTTCTCCCCCCTAAGAAAAGATTCGTCCTTGAATCTGTCACTTCATCATCTACCTCATCCACTTCAGATGTCTCATTATCACTGTCAGTAATGTATGGGGACAAGTGATTTCCTCGTTTTCTGATGGAGGGTTCTCATCGCCATCCTCGTAATCATCATATACTGGACCCACGTCTTCTTCAACTAGCGTGACAATTTGTCTATTGGGACAATCAGCAATAAGGTGTCCTAGACCCTGACACTTAAAACACCGCATGTTCGCCATGGATCCCCCCTTACTAGATTGTCCCTTCTCTGGGAAATTTCTGGGATTTTGGGTCTGGGTTGTTTTAGTTGTAAGGTTAGGGTTTGAAGGAGATGTTCTCCTATCGGTCTCAGCCCCCGAAGAGCGATTCTGAAAATTATAGCTATTGACCCTTCTCTTTTGCTGCGATTCGATCTTTAAGGCAAGCCTGCAGACATCATCATACGAGTAATACTGTTGCAGGTACACCACATCAGATATTTCTGGTCTCAACTCGGCTAGATACCGAGCGACAATCTGTTCATCCTCCTCAACCACATCACATAGAATCCGCAACATATCAAACTCATTAGTATACTGCTCCACAGTAAGGGTTTTCTGTTTAAGATTGTGATATTCAATAAAAGCTTCTTGTTTGTACTAGGTGGGTAGAAATTTAACCATTAGTTTCTTTTTCATCTTATCCCAAGTTCGGATCTTTGATTTCCCTTCTCTAACACGCCGGTTCCTCACATGTTCCCACCAGATCGAGGCATATTTTCTCAACTTAATGGCTACTAACTTCACCTTCTGTTCGTCACTCAGATTCTTCACATCAAAAACCCGCTCGACGGTATGCAACCAATCGATGAACTCATCAGGATGAGATTTACCCTTGAACTCCGAAATGTCAATCTTCATCCCAAGGTTTTGAAAGGACGGATCAGGTCCTGGCTAAAACCTCTGGTTTCGCCCCCGATTTGGATTCCCCCACGGGTTAAAATCCTCATCTTCGTCGCCTGCTTCAGAAGAGTCAATGGTCTCTGACTCCTCTCCTTCTTCTCCGTTTGTAGAGCCCACCCTTGTCTCTGCAAGTTGGCGCTCTAACTCTCGAATCCTTCTTCCCATTGCTGCAATTTCTAGATCTCGTTGGTCTCGGTGGCGCGGCTCTTCGGCTCCCGACCTCGGCCACGACCTCTACCACGACCACGATTCGCATCCGCCAACATGGCTCTAATACCAATTGATGCACGAACGATAAAAAAAATTGGATAGATAATGGAAAGAGAGACTTTGGTTCTGAGATCACACAGATTCTCAATTCTTTGATAAAAACTGATACATAACAACTGTTCCCTGCCAAAAAACACGACAAACTTTAAATAGAAAAAGACCAATTCCTAAAAGACAGAAAATACATAAAAAAAATGCAAAAAGACCCTAAAAACTCTAAAAACTGTTAAGAAAGGTCCAAAAGTCCATGAAGGAGGATTCGGATCGCGAATTCAGTCTCGAAAAATGGGCGAAACAAATTCGTTTCGGGTTTTGAACTGTGAAGTTCCTGTCAAAATTTCAGTCCGATCCGATGGACAGATAAAAAATTACGCCTCTTTTTGAAAAGTGTGCGCATGACAACATTGCATCAAATAGGGTCTAATTATTGAATTGAGTACGAGAATCTAAAAAAAGTAAGATGTGGTTATTGTTATATTATGATATAAATTATGTATTTTGTTTTTCCGAAGCAATGCGAGACACGTATCGTATCTATAGTAACTTCCAAAAAAGAAGAAAAGACAAAAAAGGAGGATGAGTGGAGAATTCATTGGAAGACTAATCAATTCATCCTCGAGTACGTATAGTATTTACAATTCGTGAGTCAAGAAGCTTTTCCAGCCAACTCATTTTTTTTACATGAAAATCACTCTCTTTTACTCCAAAAAAAAAATTCTTTTTTTTCTCTCACGTGAAAGCAACTTTCTTTCTCAATTTTGTACTAATACAAATACAATTGAATTGCACAAGAACATCAAAATGAGTTTGTCACAACTAGCTTCTAATTTGAGACTAACCGTTCGGTTGGAGAATGAAGGAGAGAAATGTGTTAGAAACAATTACTACTAAAATTGTGGATTAATTAGAATTAAAGATTTTAGATGCGGATGTATGTACAATTTTACAAAATTTTTAATTTCTTAGCGATCACAAATTATAATTCAAATACAAAATAAAAGGTACAATTAGCAAGAATGTAAATAAAGTGAGAGAGAGTAAATGTTAGAGATAAGATGACTCTCGATTTTACACTGAGTTGAAAACAAACAACACTATACCAAAGTGATTACAAAAGATTCCTCCACGAAATAAATGATCAAATTCTTGGATCAAACAAAACTCTTGCAACTGACAACACAATTTGCAAGGTATCACAATAAAATGATTAGACAATATCTATCATAAACAATATCTAGCTCTCACAATGACTGGGGTTTGAATGCTTGAATAATAGGATCTATGTGTTGGAATTTATTCCAACGTATGGACAAATATGTGATATAATTATATATTAAATTATGGACTGTCAAATTAATTTAACACTTGATTCAAAGTGATCTTAATATTATCAAGTGATATGTGTCATGAAGAAGTGGCCTTAGATGTGTAGAATGCAAATTAGTAATTTATTATTTAGTGATGGTCTAAATTAAAATAAATTACAGAACAATATTTATATCGCTATTGGTTCCCGGAGAACACGATTTATTGGCACGTTACCTTATTCGGAATAAACCCGTTACTAAAGATGTTAAATATGCTTGAGAGTATCTAGTTGTAATATTTATACAATTATTTAATTACTTATTAAGCTTGTAGCCTAAAGAATTTAATTTGGCATTGTCCACTTGTTACATAATTTAATTAATACGATTATTATGCGTTTCAACACTGCCCACTTTCTTGTGGTAATTAATTATGTATTAATTAATATTGGTAATGGTTTTAATTGGTACATGCTTGGGCATACCTGGCGTTTTCAAATCATAAAAGGATAATCTCCTCTATTTTCTAAAAGAGGATAATAAAAAAAAATCTGAAAAGTTTTCTCTTAAGAATACATCTCTTTCTCCTATTAATTAATACAATTAATAGAATATTAATTGCAAAGTTTTTATCATTAGTATTTTATACTAATTATTTAAAAGAATATTTATAAAATAAGGTACGCTTTCGCTCAATTTATAATTCTCTAGAGTAGATCTTGAATTTAGAAATCGGTACAAATTTCTAACAATTGGTATCAGAGCCTTACTCTAGAGTGATTCTCTTAGTTTCGGGTTTATGTATAAGAAATTGTTGCCACCGTTCTTCTTGATCTTTCCATTGGATCTAGAAGAAGAACGTTATGTTGTGCTTAAGTGACTAGTGTTCAACGGGACCGCGTTTTCTCCGGAAGACCAACAAGCAACCGAATGCGCACACGTGCAACGGCTTGATTTTGAAGACCTTCATCTATTAATATAAATAAGGTACGCTTCCGCTCAATTTATAATTCTC
>CAXKVX010002428.1:0-26013 GCA_964058865.1 Eleocharis quinqueflora
ATGGAAATTAGAAGAATCAAGCTGAATCTTTTGACATATGTTATGAGCCACTTTATTTTGACTTGACCAAATCAACAATGTGAGATTTCTTATCACTTTTCATTGCTTTATTTTTTAGAGAATACATATTCGATGAGTGGAGTGGAGTGGGTTCCTCAAGAAGGAATGGAATTTATGAATACAGAAGAAGGATGAAACTTTTGGGTTAGATATGCGGGTAAAATTGGTTTTCATGCTAGAAAGAGCTCACAATAAAAGTCCTTTGGATGGTAAAACGACTTCAAGGGCATATGTTTGTGGAAATGAAGGTTTTTGTGCTGATGATAAGCGAAATGATCAAGCTAAGCGTCCTCGACAAGAAACACGAACCGGTTGTCGAGTTCGGTTGGTGCTGAAGTTGAATAGAAAATCTAACAAATATGAGGTGATTGAATTTGTTAGTGAGCACAATCATATCTCCAACTACCACAAGCTTGCTACCTCTTGCCATCTCAACGAAAAGTAAGTAAATTTTTTATACGACTCAGATTTTGTCAAAGAACAAACACTGACGAAACCAAATAAAAGTTACATTCATAACATTTGTAGGTAACAAAGGCTGCAGCCGTAGATATTGAACTTGCAGATGCTTCAGGAATTCGACCAAGGCAAGCACGCGAGATGATGGGTCGTCAAGTTGGTGGTAGAGAAAATATTGGTCATACTCTTGTAGATCAAAATAATCACTTGCGAGATGTGCGTAAAGAAACTTTAATTCATGGTGAGGCGATTAGTATTTTAAGGTACTTTTGCTAACAAGCAACAGATAATCCTTCTTTTCAACATGCGGTACAAGTAGATGATAAAAATGAGATTAGCAATATTTTTTTGGCAGATGCACAAATGATAATGGATTATGCTCAATTTGGTGATGTGGTTATTTTTGACACAACACATGGCACGAACAAGGAATGTAGACCATTTGGTGTTTTCGTTGGTTTAAACCATTTTGGAGAAACCGTAATATTTGGAGCGATACTCTTGTATGACCAAACCATCGAGTCTTTTGAGTGGGTATTTACTACCTTCCTAGAAGCCCATAACAACAAAAAAATCGTAACTATATTTACCGATCAAGATGCGGCGATGGGAATAGCGATAGCCAATGTATTTCCGAACACAAGACAAGGATTATGTACTTGGCATATATCGGAGAATGTCGCAAGGCACTTAAGTTGTCGTAATAAAGATGGTATAAATTATGTTAGTAAATTTAGTCAATGTGTCTATGAGTATGAAGATGAGGAAGAATTTGAAAATGCCTTTAGGGAGTTAGAAAGGAAGTTAGGAGGAACTTGGCTGCCTTTTGTGTACAAAGAAAGGAAAAAATGGGCTCATTGCTACATGAAAGATGCTTTTAGTTTGGAAATTTGAAGCACACAATTATGTGAGAGTCTTAATAAGGATTTGAAGAACTATTTAAAGTCGAACTTGGATATTGTTCGATTCTTTAAGCATTTTGAGAGAGTTGTGACTGACAAACGCGAGAAAGAGACCATTTCTGAATATGATTATAGAAGGAAAGTACCAAGATGTAAGATGAATATCCCTATTCTCCTTGAATTGAGCAAGCTTTACACACCTAAAATTTTTGAACTCTTTCAATTAGAATATGAACTCTCTGTAGCAAGTCAGATTGAACATTTAGGGGGAAATGAGTACAAGGTTACAATTTTTGGTGTGGGTACGGTTCAATCTAAGTGTTGTACGGTCACTTGGAATTCAAGTGATAAAAAAATTTCATGTAGTTGCAAGAAATTTGAGAGATGGGGCATTTTATGTTGTCATGGATTGAAAGTGTTAGACATAATGAATTTTAAGTTGCTGCCCAAAAAATATGTGCTAGAAAGATGGACTCATGCATCAAGAAATCACATAGTTTGTGATAAAAATGGGATAACAGTTATTGATACTAAGCTAGATCTTGCCAGACGCAACCGAGACCTTTGTCGCAAGTTCACTAGGATAGCCACAAAGGCATGTACATCGGAAGAAACATCCTTATTTCTGGACAGTATTTTGGACAAGGTAGATAAGGAAATTGATGAAAAGCTTCTAGACAAATCGAAATCAGCAAACTCCAACTGCAATACTAATGCCACACCTGATTTTATAAGAATATTGCTGAAAATCAACCTCATTTGAAAAAAAGAATATAAAGATGAGAGGAAAGCGACATACAAGTTGGGTTGAAGATTTGCCTCGAAAAAATAAACAAAAGACTAGAAAGCAGCAACCTACAACACATAATTCCACCAAAAATGAATTGTCATCAGCAATTGATAAGGTAAATTAAAAACATGCTTGCTTACATACAATTCTATAACTATTACTAACATATTATTTGCATCATATATAGGAATTGGAGATATCTGATGCAAATTGTAACTCAACTAGAGAAGTGAGGTGTGCAGAAAAAATAGAAATATGCTAGCAGTCTGGGCTTAAGAGTTTTACAGATATGCTGATGGTGAGTATTTATTGCTGCACATTTTGATTGAGGTTTTAGTAGAATTTAACATTAAAAAATAGTGAGGTAATCTCTCTTTGTTGTAGGGTGTTCAATGTGAAGTGTGGTCTGCATCTTTTGATCTTCTTGATGATGATGTTAATTTAGTGAGGTAGTTTTTTTACAAAATGAAATTTCAAAGTCTATTGTAATTCAATTATATAATATTTACTAACAGTGTCTTCTTATTGTTATGTAGGGAGTAATTGCAGATGGCACCATGAATAGTTATGATATTTTTATATTTTGATAGATAAAGCTCTTTTTTGTATTTCTATTGATAGAGCTTTCTTTTGATATTTTGATATTTTGATAGATAAATAGATTTCTTTTGATACATCTCAGTTCGAGGGCAAAACAATCTCTCTTTGTTCACTAAAGGAAAAATTAAGTTTCTCATTTCTTACTAACTGATTGTGGCTTATAAACTAATTGGAACTTATGTTACAATTTTAGTTGTATTGTGTGAATAACATCTTTCACTTTCTGAGAAAAAAATAGCAAACTGTTAGTTATTGGCTAGTTGTGCATTCTAAAAAACGCTTTCAACACCAATTGTACTGATATCATACACGTTGAAATGTTATTTCATTAATCAAAAGAAATACATGAATAATGTTTCTCAAAAAATAAAAAAGAATTACATGAATAAGGCTACAAAATTGCGTTAATTAAAAAAACAGTGAGATTTGTATAATAACTATCATCAAAGCTGACATCTAATTTGCTCCTATTAGCCAAGTCATGAACTACATTTAGTTCTTAGCTAAAATATTCAAATTCAACTAGTAGCCATTGCTTTGCCTTTCACCAAGTTTTTCAAGCTATATGGAAGATTCTCCAACCAAAATTGAGGTTCATGAGCTCAGCCGAAAGTGAGCATTTTTACCAATAAGCACCTATACCAATGAGCATTTTTTTAGTACTCTATCCACCACTGAAATTTGAAATTAGAAGAATGAACTCATTTGATTAACATCTAATCAGCAAAAGAAAGGAAAAGAAGAAGAGCTAAGAATCAATTATACTAACCTCGTTGATGATAAATACCTCAACGAGTTCTCCAATACAGTGGTAATTTTGCTTTGCAATCTATACTTTTACTTGAATATGAGATATGTGGAAGAAAATATGAGAGATCGCATTGATGTCAAATTGAAATAGAAGAAAAGCTATGCTGCAAGTACGACGAGCAAGAGGTTTAGAAATCAAGCACTTCGGCGAAGTGATCTCCGTAGCAAGTGGAGAGGAATGGAAGCGTTCTTTTCTTTTTTTTCAATTTGAGGAGACGGAGCTCCTTCCTAAGAGAGAAAAAACAAAGGGATTTGGAGAAATAAATGTCGGTCAGTTCGGGCAACGTTTTCGGGCAGTTCGAATATCATCTCATCCGTTAATTGGAATCAACGGTTTAGATGCTTGACCCTTCTGTAATCCAGGTTATTTCACGGGATACGAACTCCTTCGCACTCCTCTTGCCTCTTCTCACTTCCACATCAGATTCAATGGAGAGGCATCGTCTTGGAAACGAAAATCAACCACCTATTAATAATTAACAATGAAATTCAGATGCAACAAAAACTACAACATCAGGTATTAAGACAGATATTGTGTTGTGTGAGATTGAACGTAATTACAACAACAACAACAACAAAGCTTTTATTCCCAAATAAATTGGGGTAGGCTAGAAATGAAATCCAATCTAAAATAAAAAATCAATATAAATAATAATATAAAATAGTAAAATAATAGTAAAAATAGAAATATAATAATAATAATACACTATTCTACCGATCATAAGTTTAGACTAGTATTCTACGTCGTTAATCCTGGACTTAAGTCGTACAATTATAACACTACTTCACTACTTCTAAAATTTAGTTTGTCATGGTTCTGGTACGTGAATCGCTGACTTCCATGCACTCCTATATGACGCTAACTCTTTGAAGACATTCCATGCCTTTAAGTCCATTTTTACAGTTTCATTTCATGTCAATTTTGGTCGACCCCTACCTCTTCTCGTGTTTTCGACGCGTCTTAAAACTCCATCACGTATCGGTGCATCAGAAGCCTCCGCTGGATATGCCCATACCATCTCAAACGATGTTGAACGAGTTTCTCTTCAATCAGTACAATCCCGACCTTGTCACGTATATCGTCATTTCTAATGCGATCCCTTCTTATATGCCCACGTATCCACCGTAACATACGCATCTCTGTCACACTCATCTTTTGTATGTGATGCCTTTTAGTAGCCCAACATTATGCTCCATACAACATTGCGAGTCTGATCGCCGTCCTATAGAACTTGCCTTTCAACTTTTGTGGGGCCTTCTTGTCACATAAGATGTCAGATGCTTGTCGTCATTTTATCCAACCCGTTCTTATTCGATGGCTAACATCTTCGTCAATCTCACCATCACTTTGTAGCAGCAACTTGCGGTAAATGACAGTTCATTATGCGTATAGAGATATGCCATGATCATTCTTTCGTAGAAAATTTGGCTCAACAATTTTCAATATTAAGGGAATTTAAAAAGGAATCGGTAACTCCTTGAGGTCGTTTCTTCATTTTTCAGAAATCAAAGCAAAATCAAGATACTTTATAAAGCACCAACATCCATATACTTTAGGCTAGTATCTCGAGATACAAAGTGAAAACGGCCGATCAAGATCGATGAAAATATTCTCCATATTAACATCTATTTAGAGACCAAATTTTATATTTTTTGAAACTTTTTACTATTTTATCGGATAGGTGGAAAATGCGTTAATCTAACGATTTACAGACCTCCAATTTAACCAACTTTGCACCCATCCGAAAAAAGCAAAAAAAAAATTAAAAAAATGTAAAATTTGAATTGATGTTAATATGGAGAATATTTTCAACGGTCTTGAATTGATCATTTACTCTTGCTATCATGGAGCGGTTGGAATTTAGGCGGTTATGAATTCCTCTTCATATATATATATATATATATATATATATAGTTGTGCTAAAAGAAATTGTGCATGTTTGTTCGAGCCAAAACCAATTGCAACAAGGGTAGAGCAATTTGCTATTGATATTGGAATTGATCCGAAAAGTTCATTTTGAAAAAGGTATAGTTTTTGGATGTCCGGAAAAGCAACTAAGCATCACACATGCTAAAAGGAAGAGTCACTGTGAGTTGGTTGCTAGCAATTTCCATTTTAACCATGGCAGAGAGGTTGAAAAGTGAACATGGTATATCACCTGAAATTTTATTATCAAAAAGATAGAACAACTGCAGGGATGGAAGTTGACCAAGGGAGGAGGGGATGGAACCAGGGGCGGATCCAGGATTCTCGCCAGGGGAGTTCAAGATTTACGATATTTTTCAGGGGGTTCGAAATGATGGTTATTATTAGAAAAAAATATTTTACATGATCATTTATGCAAAAAAAATTCAAATATATGGTCATTTTTAAAAAAATTTAATATATATGATCGTTTTTGAAATTTTTTATCCAGGGTTATTATTTGTTGTAAGGTAAAGATTTACAAGGTTAGTAAGGTTGCCTAGAGCATGTGGGATGACCCCTTTAATATTATTCGAAGATAATGACAAGTGAGACTAGAGAGGAGACCAGATCTGGAGGCAGTGGCAGACTCATGTGAAGTCAGGTGCAGCTGAACCCTCTGAAAAAAAAATTAAAAAATGACCATATATATCATATTTTTTCATAAATGACCATATATTTTGAATTTTTTTACAAATGAACATATAAATTAAATTTTTTTTAAGAATAATCATCATTTCGAATCTCCCTGAAAAAAATCGTAAATCTTGAATCCCCTGACGAGAATCCTGAATATGCCCCTGTCTGGAGGCGATAGGAGGTATGCCTCTAGACAGAAAATTTGTTTTCAGATCAAGATAAATTAGGTGTTTTAATTGCCCAATGGTAGGAGGGATGGTTCACAGTGATATCGTTGTTCCCCAGAGAAAAGACTTGCAAGTTTGAACAATTACCGAGAGTAGACGGGATGCTACCATCAAGCAAATTCATGCTCAAGGAAGGAGAGATGTGACCAGTCAATAATTGCAGAGAGTCAACAAGGAGAGCGGTGACTCTGTCAGGATGGCGACGACTGCACTGGACCCCCTGCCACTGGCAGTTAGGACTGCTAATGAATTGATTCTAGCCATGTTCAGTTGAGGAGTTGAAGTTCATGATCAAATCAAGTTCACAATAATCTACTAATATCCAGTGCATGTTCAGTTCATTTTATAATCGAATAATGTTCATTATTTGCCAATAAGTTAACCATGCGAACGTAATTCTGGACACTATAGTGCACAGTCCTCTTTAAATGAAAGATTTTTCATCACTGTATTGAATATTTTGGTTTCTTTGTGCGAATAACTTAGTTCTCTCTGTGAAACAGAGAGTTAGAACTTAGTTGATCTATTAGAATGTTTTAACATATTTTTTATTAAATTTCACATTGAACTCGCAATTAGTTCATAGTTAGTCTAATTCAGTTTTAGCAATTGAATTTAGACTGAACTTCAACTAAGACTAAGAAATAATTCATTCCATAAATTTTCAATAGTGTCCGGTTTATTTTGTCCATGAACTATCCATGAACTATCCAGTTCTTTGGCAGGATGGAGAGATATATTCCATGAGGCCGATACGCTGAACGGGTAGCTGGATATCTGAGACTTGAAGGAGAGAAGTGCAGAGAGATTGTCAGCTCCACTGACAGCACTGTTGGCTAGAAGATGTAAATAGAAAGAGCCTAAAAGGAATAGGTGGGCAGTCATGAAGAGTTATACACACGTTTTACTATTTCCTTTTCTGGGACAAGAATACTGAGAGTGTGAGGAGCTCAGAGCTGGGGGAAGTGATGCTTTTCTCCAGGATAAAACAGCTTAGTAAGCCCAAGCAATTTTTCTCAGATTCCAAGAATAAATTCGATCTAGACCATATATTTGATACAAATGGATGGTGCTACCTGCATAGGAATGTCAGATAAATATTTCTTATCCAATGATTTAAGAAAAAGAATTAAAGTAGAAAATTTATCAGAATATAACAAAATTAGAGATTCTGTATGAACTTGGAGTTTTCATTTCTCTATTGGATTTCAAGAATATTAGATGATTCAGCGATCATTAGTAAGAATATATTACACAATAACTATGAAGTAACATAAAAGAATCATCTAGTAAGAGCGCCAAATTCGACAGATTGAAGCGATATATTTCCCAAGTACAAATCTTTAACATGCCTGTTGCAAATTCCTACTCTCTTCCCATTCAAGCTCCAATGGATTGAAGGAGCAAAACCCGTTTTCCAACCTGGAAATCGTTGTTTCTCCTTCACAGAAAGAGCATATACACTTGGTGATTCAATTGTACACCCAGTCACAAAACACTTGAAAATCCTCGTTGGGACCTTAACTCTAGACAGCATTAGAGAGCACAATCCACTATATGAAATCCCATACATTAACGCCCCATCTTGCATTGGTACATGGCCTGTGTGTTTCGTTTCAATGTCTGTATCAAAATATTGGTCAATTTCAAATTTCTTCTCTATTAAACCTTCATACATCCGATATTTAGCAGCTAAAGTTCTTATACATGACTTTCTAACTGTGTCAGTTATCAATACCCTGATTTCTTCAAAATTGTCAACTTGTGAGTACCACTGAACCCACCGGTGAACTAAACCCAAAAACCAGCTAATTATCAAATCATCATCTTGCAATAACAGTGCAGGTACATGCCTTGGGTGTCCTTCTAAATTAACCAAACCGTATCGGTTTAAGCTTGTCTTAATATATTCCAGTTGTGCCTCTACCCTAATTACACGCTCTTCTTTAATTTTCTGAAGATCACTTAATAGTGCAAGAGTTGTTTCTTCCTCGGAAGAAATGAACTCAATTGCCTTCTTTTGGAAATCATAAAATGCATCCCTTAAATCCTGTGGTAATGCAGGTTCAGCTATATATTTTGACAATAAGACCATTTCACTGGGTTTGTCTTTCACATTTGCATCTTGTAACCATACCTTGAGGAGGGTCTTGTACCAGTGGTCAGTTGTCATGCCTTCTTTACGGTATTGAGAAATTTGGTCCAATAAAGGGGTGGATAAACCAAGAGATTTTATTTCTGACTCTTTTATCCTTCTCAAACCATAGGCTAACCATTTTGTCCCAATCCTGAGGTTCATTGCGTCCCATATCTCTTCCTTTTGAGATGCAAATAACCTGACCTTGTCCTTTAGCTTGTGTACAGCACGCACCTTAGAAGCATTTGCACTGGTTACTCGTACCACTGTACCAGCAAATTGTATTCCACGGGATTGTTCTCTTACCTCAATTAGATCAACTGCATGCCCAACATCCAAATAAAGAGAACTGTTTAAGAATTCTACAATTTCAGAGAAGATGCTTTGTGCAGCCTCTTCAGACCCAAAAACTGCAACAAAAATCTCATCCATAAAGCGACATGCATACAGTCTCTTAATGCCACAAGCTTCTGCACCAGGATTCAGTTTCTCATGTTTGTCTTTAATTTGGCTTCTAAACCAAGCACGCAGATTTGAGCCCTGGCCATTGATTGAATCTTTTCTGCTCAAATCTAGGGCTTCATAACTCATAGAAATTCTAAAAAACTCTCTGTCAAATGCATCAAGATATATATTCATTAAAATTGGTGAAAGTATGCCCTCTTGAGGTAGCCCATATCCTTTTGGAAATTTTCCAAAAGTCAAATTTAGCACCTTGGCCTCAAACATGGCAGCAATAAAAGAGACCAATTGTGAATCATTAATTTTCTCCTCAATTTCATAAAGAAGTTTTGAGAGAATATTTCTGTCAACCTCTTTATTTAAAGGGACGGTAAAATATGAATTTGGGATTCCTATTTCTTTGGTGACAAATTTAAGGGCTGATTGATGTCCCCTGCCGCTCCGACAACCGTGAGATATTTTTGAAAAATATGGCCTAAAAGCCACTTCAAGAGATACCCGAATTGCCTCTTGAACAATTCTCAACTTCAACCTTGGGAGAACCAATGATTCTTTCATTTTACCCTTAGCAACAAATGTAGTGACATTTTTATTGAAATCAAAATTTCCATTTCTCAGCTCTTCTGACAGAGAACTAAAACAGGAGTATTCCCTTTTCGATCCCAAATCAACATTGGAGTTGAGACAGATTATGTCATAAGCATCACTAAGGGTATCGACATTAGCTACCACATTTTCCATGATATTGTGAAACTTGCCATTTTGGTATTGTGCCTTAAGTCGCTTCTTAATTCTGAGCTCAAGCAATCTTTTGTGCTCAGTTGCAGACAGTGGCCTTCGTTTATCTTGTTTTAAGGATTCCTCAGAAAGGATAGCAAGGCTCTTGGCAAGAGAAACAGGTTGTTCATTAGTTTGTTGAATTGGTTTAGTGCTTTCTAGGTCTTTCACTTCTATATCTTGAAGCAAAAAATGAGTTGAAAAGGGGTGAAATGTGTTCTGAGGTAAACCTGTTCAGAAAATGAGAAAATTTTGTTATAAGTAAGAGGGATTTTTCCACTGACGGAACAAAAGTAAGGCATACCAACACAAGCTTTATTTTTCTCTTATTTAAACATTACAGTATTACAGCCACCATTTTGCCTGATTTATAGCTAGCACCAACAGTTTCAAGCAATAGCAACTAGCAGCATCTCTTATGAGATTGGAACAATCCCATGTTGGACTAAACCAGGCAAAGATCGACTTTGTTGCCATAATCCTAGGCTTTGGTAGCAGTTTTGAGGAGATTTCTCCTTTTTTTTTTAACAAAAGTAGTTTATCCTAACATCTCTTAGGGGCAGATTGATCACCTTTTGCATGAATTTAGAACTTAATTTATCTGGTTAGTTGCAAGTTGCAACACACAAAAAAAAAGTTGGGTGCATAACCCATAATTCCGGAAGCAGATTGCAGTAATGAACGCTCCAGATTCTCTGCGCTGTAGGCTACAGACGGCTCAGATTTGCTGCGCAGCACGCACAGTATTTGTGCTGCGCGGTAGAAGATCTCATTCCCATAATTCCTGGGGTGTTATGTGCAATAACAGTAATATACGTTAATGGTAGGTTTTGAAACAATTGAAATGTGCTCATTACCAGTACATAGAGAGGACGTGTTACAGTTAAATCGCCAACAGAACTTCAGGAAATGGCACGTGACGCAACCTCGTTTCCATATTGGAAGAAACATCAATCACCCCGAATCCCCGATTGCTTGTTAGTGCAAAACTTCACTAAGAATTACTGCCTTCTACCATAGCAAGAAGCAATGGTGACCACTTCTGTTACAGTGTTTTGGAAATTGTATTGGTAACAACGTTGAATCGGAAGAGATTCACCGGCCGGTTGGGTTCTTCATCGGTTCGAGTCTTCAAATCAAAGGCTAAGCCGCAAAGTGCATGCGGCGATGAATTGGTGATGGAATGAGAGAATTGGAGGCCGTGAAGTCTGCTGCACTTTTTTTCAGCAGAGGGCTGCATTTAATTTTCACCGTCCGATTAAAGATCGACGCTCCAACGCCG
Source organism: Eleocharis quinqueflora (assembly GCA_964058865.1). Taxonomy (NCBI): domain Eukaryota; kingdom Viridiplantae; phylum Streptophyta; class Magnoliopsida; order Poales; family Cyperaceae; genus Eleocharis; species Eleocharis quinqueflora. The sequence continues at coordinate 11,112 of CAXKVX010002428.1, forward strand.
CTGATGATTCAGAAAATTTTATTGTATTAAGTCAGAATCGTTGATTTCTGATCCGACGATCCATGTTGTAATACAGCCTTCTGCTGAAGGAATAAATATTTTTGGGCCGTAGATCTAGTTTTCTTTGGGCTAGCTATTACTTTCTACTAAGGTTCTTTTATTAATTGGGTTATGATAAGTTATTCAATTTTCTTTTTTTGTAAAAATGAATATCGTTCACCTACTCTCATTGCTTCCAATAAGCCGAAGTTCACAAAATAATAAGCAAAAAAGAAATATGCAGAAGCTAGACTAACATAAGTTATTCATTTTTTTCAAAGTAATTCTAACCTATTTTTTTCCAAGAAAAAAAATGAAGTAATTCTAACCTACATTCAACTTTTATAGCACGTCTAAATTTTACAATGTACATAGGTAAGAAATATATATATAAATAAACAAAATAAAATTATAGTTGTGTTTTTATTAATATTGATTAGAGATATGTATCAAATTTGAGTCAAATTGAAATTCGATTGGTCGTCCATCATAAAGACACTTAAATCCGCCATTAGAAATTTTGAATCATTTGATGGAATGCTAAGTGTCTTTTAAATCATCTAAATTTTATGCATGTCCTATCTAAGAAATTAATAGCACAATTATAATTTCAAATTTTAATTTAAATAAAATTCCTCAGGAAAATGTAGTGTATGAATTGGATATTCAATACAGTTATATGTATGATAAAAAAACATTTTTTAGGTAATTGACGTTAGAATATAAGTTTTGAACAAAGATATAAATTTAAATTTTATGAAATAAAGGATAAGTTGGTATTAGTATGCATATAATATAAACACATGCTTCTCTTGTTTTTAAAATTAGACTTGAAGATACCTCCATCTCTTTTATAGAGTTGCAACGCATTTATTATTATTACTTCTTCTAAAAATTTGATCCGATTGAAAAAGTTCGCCTGACAAATCTGACATCCGAAATCGACTCGCACATGTTAAAAAATATAAAATTACATGATCTGAATTCGTAGTAAACTGTATCTGAAAAGTATCTGAATCTGAATAAACCTGTAAATAACAAGTATCCAAATATAAATTTATCCGAATCGAAATGACCCGTAACCTGAACAAAATTCGAATCAAAGGTGATCCGAATATGTATGAAACTCGAACCGATAATTATCCGAATTTAAAATGACCTGAATCGAGAAAGACCGATATAAGACATAAGATATATACTTACGTTGCTTTTTATTTTTCTACATCATTATAAGTGTTGATTTTCAAGAAATATTTCATCTTTCACATATTCTAATAATTTTGAAAATATCAAAATTAACAAATTAATATTTCTACAAAATAAAATATCATTATAGAAATACACAAAAATAATAAAATACAAACACATTAAAATGGTACAATACTTCAAATAAAATAATCAATTTATAAAAAATAAATTCGACACTCAATTTTTTAATGTTTCATAATTTACTCTTCAACATTCACTGAAACATACTTATTACTTATGTTATTATAATTTGTTTAAATAAAACACATAATTAACGTTATATTTTAATTTGCTATCAATTTCATAATCGACGACACAATAAATTCAAAATACAACTACAATATGAAATAAATCTCAATAGTGAATATGAAGGCCCAATTGCTTTCATGAGATTTTTCATAATTAACATAATCAAATAGTCATTAAAATAAATATAACAAATTCATCAACTAATTATATAACTAATACTCTTTCGATAACATAGTAAAAAATTCTAAAAAAATACAAAATTTGGCCTCTAAGTAGATTTTCGTATATAAAATATTTTCAACGGTCCGAATCGTTAATTTGCACTTTATATCTCAATTTGAGTCAGAAACCCGCACCTTAATTATCTGACAGACTTAATCAATTAATCCGCTCAAACTACAATCCGATCCGCTCGAATTGAGTCTAAAACTCGCACCTTAATTACCCGCAACCCACTATTATCTGAATCAGAATAATCCGATACATATGTCAACATGTACCCAGATTGATCCGAAACCCGATAAAAATCTGAACCCACACGATCCGAGTCATATGGTTATTCAAACCCGTAAGTGCACCGAATCCGAAATTAATTAATCCGAAATAATTCGAGTTTGACGCTGAACTAAATTCAAAGGTGATCCGAATCTAACGTTATCTGACCCAAATATAAACCGCCCGCCCGATTTGCCAGATCTATTGATTACAAAGTTCTCTATTTGACTTTGGAGTTTGGACCGAAACAAAATTCCAAGGGTACCTAGAAGAAATATGAAAGTTTTCAAAGAAAAATCTACAATACTTAACCCATGAAATAGAGGTAGCACTCCAAATATTACTTTATGCACACTTCTGTAGAATTTGTATCCCTTCCAATATTACTTTATACCCACTTTTGTAAAATTTGTATCTCGTGTTAACTTGTATTTTAGGCACAACCTTGTCGACATAGCTTTCTACAGCTTAATTGAATTCTAAATTTTTTGGGCTCCATGGCTACAATTGTTCTGCTTTTCTGGGATTGGAATAAAGAATTCCTTACTGAGATTGGAATTTTGAAGGTGAAATCTTTATGTTGATCTGAAATTGGATACGAATCGTTAGAATGGTTTAATTTTAACTCACAGCCTTTTATTAATAATTCACCAAGGAGTTTCGTGACATGAAAAAAAGAAAATATACTCAATTCAATACAAAATTCTCTCAATTGATTTTCTCAATTTCTAACATGATATCAGAGCATTTGATTAAAGCTTCCGCAATAACCAAGAATTAGTCTAGATCATATTGACGCAAGAGGATCAAAGAAAATGAAATTCAGTTTGAGCCAAAGAAAAGCTCGGAACAAAAATTGATTGAACAAGGAGGTGAAATCGGGCAAAAAACTGAAAAGGGTTACCTCGATTCAATCCTTGAACAACCTCAAAATCAACTGTGCAGTGCTAATGCTCTCAGCTTCTCGAGCAAAAATCAGATTGATAACAATTTTTACAAATGTATTAATTTAGGACTTAAAATAGTAAACCTCACAGGAAAATATTATGATGACAAATGAATTTTAGATTCTGACGCTACTGATCATATGACGGAAAACAAAAATATGTTAGAAAATTTTGAATCTCGTAAGAAGTAAAAACTAAGACAATAATTGGTGAAAGTATTTTGGAGAACTATCTTTATATTTTAAGTCGTAAAAAACACAATCTAAATGTTAGAAGGCAAGATAATTTAGGCACACTTTGCCATAAAAGAATTAGACATCCCTCCGATAGAATTTTGAAATTTGTTTTTAGTTTCTCCAATTTATAGAACTATCTTATGATGGGAAACAAAAATATGTTGGAAAATTATGGATCTCTTAAGAACAACCAACATATTTGATAAATAGATTACGAAGTGTTAATTTAAATAACAAAAGTCCTATAGAAATTATTTATCAAAACAAATCAAATATCAATCACCTAAAAATATTTGAATGCACATGTTATGTACATCAAAATAAGAAATATAAATTAGATCACACATCTACTAAAACTATTTTTGGGGTTATTTCTGAAAAAAAAAGGATTACATGTTATGATTCTATAATAAAAGTTATACATTTCTAGATATGTAACTTTTTTTTGAAGATGATGTACTTTTATCGTGCTAATAAAATATTATGAATTATATCTTATTTGGTCACAAGCGTATGATCTAGTCGGGTAGTATTAGGAGTGTTGAATCCACAATGCTACAAAACAAAACAAAAATATTTAGGTCAACATATAATACACTAGAATAGTGTTAGTACTAAAAATACTAATAAATAAATAAATAATATAACATAACTAAATAACAAACAATATTCTTCACGCTGCTAATTCGATATTTCACCCATTTGTTAGCATATTGAATTAGTTTATTCTAATTATATTTTAACACTATAATATATGTTTGGCAAAAAAAAATCGTTGAAATAGCATACTATTTTAATATTTTGCTATTTCAACAGTTACCAAACACACACCCTTGTTTATTTTCTGTACACGAACGTTGAACAATTGAACAGTGAAATTCCGGCAAAAATAGTGTAAATTCCAACTAAATCATCCGTCCACAATTTGAACAGTGTACACAAATAAACATTTCTAACACAAAAATTGAAGTATTATTTTGGAAATGCTAAAAATCCCGCAAGAAAAACCACCCAAAATTTTGAACAGTGTACACAAATTGAAGTATTACAAGGTGTCAATTTTTCAGCGAAAAAGTGTCAATTTTATTAAAAAATAGTTGTCAAATCTGTGGGTTTTGCCTGAATTTTTTTTTTAGAAGTGTCAAATATTCAGATATATCAAATCCGAACGAAAATTTCTTGAGCAATAGACCAATAGTTATCTAACCTCTTATCATTGACTATTTGAATTATTAAACCATTTGCGATACTCGACCTAACTAACTATTAAGCATTTACATTGGAGCAATTTAATTTAATTGCTAAACAACTATATCATTAATTTTAGCAATTAAAGAGATTATAAATTGCTAATACTTCATCTTAGCAATTTTATGCATTGAGTAAAAAGAATTGAGAAAATAAATTTGGTCCAATCATTTTGACAGTGTCAATTAAGCAATAATTAGTTAATAAACAAATTTGCTAAATAAACAATAAACATGCAACTCAATAATTTGACACATCAGCATAAGCAATTACGAAACAATTAGATGCTGCAATATTTTTTATCGAAAAAAAATGTGGCTTTCAAACTAAATGTGAACGGAAGATTCACAATTTATGAACCTTTTTTGTTTATATTTTATATTTGATATGATATTATAACGAAAACCCAATGATACCAAAGAAAAACAACATCAAACAGAGACGGCGTGTAATAAATTATATACAAGCCCACTGATTTGCTCATTGAAGCAAATTTATGTTATATACTTATATATTACGTACCATAACTCTATGGGCCGGAGATGCTTGAATCAGCGAATCAGGGGGCTTACAAACTGGAGGTGATGTTGTCTGTTTTCTTCAGATCATTGTTATGAGGAAATTTTTAAAGAGGGTCATAGAACAAACTTTTTTAACAGATAGGGTCAAAGACACCGTAAAAATTTCACAGAAGATCAAAGACGCAAATATTACTTGTGCCCCTAAATTTTTTCAATATTTTTTCAACTCCCGTTCAGTTCTCTTTAGGTTGCAGTACAAATTTTACACTTTAGGAGCGCAACTAATACTTGTGCCCCTAAAAAAACTTAGGGGTGCAAGTATTAGTTGCGTCTTTGATTTTCTGTGATATTTTTAGAGGTCAGTTGGTTCTATCTGAGAAAAAATTTATTTTTCTGACCCTCTATGCAAAAATTCCTTGTTTTGAAACTTTATGGCTTCAGTCTTATCTTATGAAGTGATAGCAGACAAGATGGACCAGCAAAGTGGAAAGAAAATTTTCATAAAGAATCACAGAAGTAACTTTTTTAATAAATATGATTAACGTTACTTTTAATATTGACAAAAATTAAGGGCGTAACTAATACTTGCGCCCCTAAGAAGATTTCTATTTTTCCTGATTTTCATGCATTTTTCGACCAGCTTTTACAGGTGCGGGACCTAATTGTCGTTGCGCTCCTATAAAAAATGCTCCCAAGTATAGTCATACTAATAATAATTATTAAAATACTAACATTAATAAAATTAGTAAAAATGATTATAATAATACTAATAATGATGATCATTATAATAATAAGGCAAAATCTTAGGTACTCCAAAAGATGGGTACTCTGATTCATTTGGATCGTTCAATTCATCGAGATTGGTAAAAAAATATTTTTTTGGAAAACACAAAAAAATTTAAAGTGAATCACTTTTCGCCAATGTCGATGAATTGAACGGCCCAAATTAGCAAGAGTATCCAGTGTGCCCATCTTTTGTAGTACCTAAGTTTTTGCCTAATAATAATTATATGAAAAATAAAAATAACATTTACAAAAATAAAATAAATATATGAAGAAATAATAGTAATAATTATAAAAACACTAATATTAATAGAAGTAGTAAAAATGATTATATTAATACTATTAGTGATGATTACAATAATTATAAGAAACAAAAGCATTACAAATTATAAAATAAATATATGAAAACTGAACCCTATTATTAGTATTACTATACTTGGAGGCATTTTTCATAGATAAGCTGATGGGCGCAAGTATACTGTCACCTTGAGTTTCAATGACAACTAAACCCTACATCTGCAAAAGATGGTAAAAAAGTGCGTGAGAATCAGAAACAAAAAGAAAATCTTCTTAGGACAAGTATTAGTTGCCACATTGATCATTTGTAAAATTTTAGAGGATCATTGGTCCTATCTATTAAAGAAGTTATTTCTTTAGCTCTTTATGAAAAAATTTCGTGTGAAGTAAATGATAGGTGATTGCTCTCCGGTATGGCGTGATATTGCTGGTCTCTCTTTGAACTCAATAAGAAACATATTGAGATGAAGGGGATTGGAGGATCATTTCACAATAAATAAATTTGAGAATTTTTATAATATATTAAATTGATATAATAATGTTGCACAAACTTGTTAGTTAGTGTATAAAATTTGGTACTCCAGATACTGCCCTGTTTGGTTAATACTTAAATTCTCTAACTTAAAAGTTGCTATGTAAAATAGTTCAACTGGAGGTATTCTAGCATTGGATCACTGGAGAAGGCAACCCAGCCTGAGGGAATTAATTAATTAATTAAAAACAAACGAAGCCAACCAAAACCAAGAGCCCAAAGATGGATTGCCCCCAGTTCAGTAGATCATTTTTTCAAACTACAAGTTATTTATATATCTACCTATATATACATTTCACACCAAACTGCTTCACCATCCTTAAAATTAAATCAATTAAAGAAAAAGCCATATTCTAAGTTTGCTTTCATGGCAGCGATTGTTCTTCTCATGTCTGAGTTACTTAAAACGGAGAATACCGACTTGCTTGCTACTGCTGCATACTACTCAAATTCAAAAGCATCTAGTAGGTGTTTTGGAGTTGGTTCTGTTGTCAAAGTAAGGAAAAGAGGAGTCAATGAGAGGAGAAATTCGAAGAACCAAGCTCAGGAAAATGATGGAAGTTTGGAAGAGGATGTGAAGATTGCAGTCGATTTAATTTGGCCTTGATTTAAATTGTCGGATTAATTAAAAGATTGCGATGTTGTAGTTATAGATTTAATTTTGTCTAAATTTTTCCTTTGAATTTAATACTATGTCGCATCAGCGCAGCCGGATCCATGTCGATGCTCGTCTATACTCTCTGGGCTTACGCACGCCGCCCCCATTTTCTTTATTTAACAAATATAAAATACAGATTAAATATTTGAGAATTTCTAAAATAAATTTTAAAGGGGAAACGGTAAATGTTTTCACGCGGCGGAGCTTGAATAATAACAAATTATAAATGAAGGTCCACCAGTGAAAAAATTTCACGCGCATTTTTCACGCGCCATAGATGAATTTTCAGTTGTTTGTCAGGCTTCAGAGTTTTCTCAAGTTTGAATTGTGTCGGATCGGATCGGATTGTGTATGCCACCTCGAGATTCATTGCTTCTTAGTTCTTACCAACATTTTTTTTTTAAATTTAGTAATGAGAATGTTTGCAGAAAGTTTGCAGCATTTTTGCATTCATCAAACTTTGAATTTATGTTCTACACAAAAGCGGTGTTCCTAATCGCTGCGTTAATGGTTGGTTCTTTCGAAACCAGATCTCGTGCTGCGCAGAATGATATAGCGCAGCACTTGGACCGTCCGATTTTCACTGAATGCATCAAGATTCATGTCAAAGTATAAAAACCTTCTTGATTTTCATCGCTGGCGGTCGATCGCAAAATTAACGGTCGATCCGGACCGTCCATCTGCTGTAGCGCGCTACTGCGCTACAACAGATTCGAGTCCGGTTCTTTCTTACCACCATTAAGGAGGGAGGTCCAATAACTTTATTGTTTGAGATATTTCCTCTAATATATCTACTATGAAGATGTTCAATAGTCGCTGTCAAATTCAACATGAGCTAGACAGGTATACTATCTCTAAGTTTCCGTTAAGTAAAATTTCAACCCAAATTCCAACCATGTAACAGTTCTAATGTTGCTATTACAATTGCGTGCAACATATTCCATCACTGCAATTAGTGGACAATGTGCCAAACTACCAATCATTGCAATTGGATAATAATAATAATAACAACAAAGAAAATGTTCCAAAAACAGTTTTTCACAAGGTCTAATGCATACATCAGTAAAAGCAATGTTTTATGTCAATGAAATAATACGAACAGGATATTGTCTATTCACGTTTATGTTTACATTCTGGTTTTGTTTTCATAACAGGAACTGGATCCAGATCCATCTCTCACATTTTGATTCAAGTCCCCATTATTTACGAAAATATATGATAGCTTATCACTAAATGCTGATGAAATGCTCACAGGAGAAAATCCAGCATATCCTCTGCCCACTTTTGCCATACTAATGTCTACGATGTACTTCAAAAGCTCATGCTTTTTAACAAATGGTTGTGATGCAAATTCCTCTATCGGCATCCACTGCATAAGTTAAAAGGGATTAATTATGTTTTATTTCTACAGAATGTGCCTATTACAAAACTGTTTCTTGAAAAATCTCCATCTCCATCTCCATCTCCAACTTGGTCCTAATTTTAGTGCTTGTATTGTTCCAATTGCCATTGGAAACTACCATTATTATAAGTAAAATACAAACACTGATCAAGTTAGTACTTTGGTAATTATTTAATGAAATGTCTATCACCAAAGAACCATTTATTGCAAAAGTGTGATATTTTAGGGACCGTTTGTTGAATTTACTGCAACTAAAATTACATTTTGCTTGCGCTTGGTACTAGTACATAGCACTTCCCCCAACTGAGGATCAGCTAGTCCAGAAGGAGGTAATTTAGTTCAAGGAGAAGCCAACTGCAGCTGACTCGGCTAAAGCACATGGAGTGAGGAAGAGCAACTACATGCCATTGTTACCCAATTTCGGGTGATGTTCAACATTTGTTATCAATGAATATTGTGGGATATTTTCGGCTGTAACTGTTTTTTGGTTAGGGATTCTTTAGTTTGATAAGGTACCAAGGTTGCTTTTGCAAGTGTTCAAATTAGGGTTATGACTTGAGTGGTAGTAGATATTTTTTTCCTTTTGTAATTTATGTACTTGGTTTCTATATTACTTGAAATCAGTGGCACTGTCACTTTCTTCAAAAATTCACATTGTAAAAATTTCATAACAATTGACTTGCCTGAGCAGCTTCTATCTCTGATTCTTGAATTTGAATGTCGAAAGAAAGAGGGCGCAGCATGCATATGAAGAAAATATCCGACTTATCAAAGAAAGTCATGTGGCTTTGCCTGAATATTCACATTATTAATATAATTTAACACTGTGATGGGAGTAAGAGGAAACAAGGACAAGGTTGCATATTTTTCAAAAGAATGTTATACTAGTTTAATAAAATAAATATATATTGACAAAGAACCCAGACCATGATACTTATTTATACCGTTTGTGTCCAATGAAATTTATAATCAGAAAATCATTCACAAGGCAATTCAGCAAACAAAAAAATGAAAACAAATGAAATAAAAAATGAACTTAGATAGGAAAGTAAGAATACCTAAATGCAAGAACCTCTATAAATTCAGTATCCACCTGAGACAAAAAAGAACAAAGGTTTAGATATCTGTAAAAAAACATTAAAATGTCGAATTATTATTTTACACACCCCGGTCTCTTCTTTCACTTCTCTTATTGCACCATCATGAATGCATTCACCCTGACAAAAAAATGGACTGTCAATGGCTAACATGTATTCTGTTAAAGTATGACGAATTTTCAAGAGATTTGAATGAATTACTGGATCAACAACTCCTGTTACAAACTTCCACATGCCGATGCCCTTCATCTTACCAATCTTCTCTTGCACGACCAATACCTAGACAAACAGAATACCAACAATGAGAAAATTGTTCTTGAAAATACTGTGAGATAGAAAATCTATTTTACCTCTCTTTTATCATTAATCACAAAAGCACCGACACCAACTCGATGAGTGGCATTAACCGGCAAAGTATGTTTTGTATCAGGAATCCAGTATGCCAGCATTAAGTAGTTCTGCTCAGCATGATGATACCAAAATCCTTGCTACAAAAAAAGGTTAGATTTAACCAATATTATACAAGTCCCTACTGTATAAGAAAGGGCCTGACATCCGAAGATCAAAACTTTGCTCACACGTGGTAAATTCAATATAATCCCTACCGTAGTCAGATTTTAACATCATTTATCTCATTTGTTTATAATGTACTAAGATCGATGCAATGAAAGAAGTATCCAGAATATCTCTTTCCTAATTTCTCAGAAAAAAGTACACAGAATCTTGACAGCTTCTTCGACACCTATGAGTCCTAAAACAATACTGGCTATTAAATTATAGAGAAATACCTCTACTGCTGGTTGAATTAGATTTGCAAGGTTAATAGGCATTTTTATCCAGACACCTCTAATTCCCTGAAAGTGTTTCATTCAAAAGCAGTGTAAGTAGTAAAAATGGAAATGTGAAAAGTTTTGGAGTATATTGATCAGAAAAACTAACAATTCTCATTACTCCAATTGGGGTTTCATTTCTAGACTACCCCAACTTGTTTGGGACTAAAGGCTTTGTTATTGTTGTTGTTGTTGTATTAACCAGAAAAACTAACAACAAATCGAAGATGTCGAAAGAAATTAGTAACTAATCTCCTTATGTGCTTTTGTGGTTGCAATACACCTCTGACCTTCACATACTGCACAGTATGAAACTGGTACCAGCCCTTTTAAGTGATGCTAGTTTGATTTTTGCTTGCTTTCTGCCATTAAAGTTCCATAATGTAACGAATCAATTTATTGAATCCTATCTGGACCAAATACCATACTAGACACATTTCCTGGTACAAGACATTATGTACCAGTACCTCGCTTGATCAATTTTGTAGCTTCCATATGGAGCAAAAGTTAATTTTCATTATTCTACCTTCCTCATTCTCACATAAGCCTCAATACAAAGAATTTTTTGGCACAACGAGTAATGACCAACTGTTCATTTTATTTGCAAATACTAATATTTTTTGGTACTTGCACAAGCCAAGGAGTTTTTCTATTATAATGCTAGATTCTATTTAGCATCCAAGATCTAGCAGTTTTGTCTTAGCATTCATGCTTCTCATCATTGTTGCACAAAAATATTGATAGTTTCATTTTTTTTCTAGTATGAAATAATTAATTGGAGTTAGAATTTTAGAGAAATGACAAAACAGATACTAGAACGAGAATTTCAGCTTTTAAGGAAAAGAAAGCGGTTACTCCTGACAGCAGCATAAAGAAAATTAGGTTAACAATATGCAGATAACGTTAACCTAAGAGCTTGGGGTGCCATTGTATTATCTGCAGCATCTTTCAATGTCAAAGCCAGTTACGGAACCATTTCTTTTTATTCATATTCAGCAAACAAAGAAGCTATTTAGCAAAATACAGACAAATGTAGTGTGTTTTCCTTCTATCATTTTGGCAAAAGTTCTCAGAAACAAAAGAACAAACCTGCTTTCTCCAGTAAGAAATAGAAGCTTTCAAGGAAGAAGAAAAGGCAGTAGGATCCATTGAGGCTTTCATCTCAACAATCACGCCTCCATAATCATCATTTGCAAATTTCAACAACTCAACGTCTTGTCCTTGCTCCGTCAAAATTGAATCCGCAACCGATGACGGGTTAGCCATGTTAGATATGGTCCTTGTACTAATTAGCTTCCTTGTGAGCCTAACCTTAGAATCTGAGAGCAACACAAAGATGGGAAAGTTTTGTTACTGTTAAGTTTCCCCATTACCTTTGATCTTCATCCAACAAGAGCCTTGGTTTCTGGGATTTTGAAGAGGTCTAATGATTTGAGAAAGAGCCTTTGATCTTCATACAATAATTTGAGAAAGAGGTCTAATGATTAAGACTAACATATATACTCAAGGGCGAAGGCAAAATAAAATTTCAATGGGATCAGTGATATATATTTTCGGTTATTGCATCATAATTTTAGTTTCAATATAATATTTTTCAATGTAATGGGGATAAAAATGAGAAACTTTTTTGAAAAGTAAAAGAGTCATTTTGGAGTTTTCTTAATTTATATTGAAAATGATACATTGACCTTAGGACTTTTATTGTACTAAGGACTCCCTTGTTTCAATGAAACAGGCGGGGTTTCCCCCCACTCTTTAGTCAAAACAATATATATTAAAAATGGAATAAAAATGCTATATTCTGTAGCATAATTTTGAAAAAATGGGGGTAAAAAACCACAATCAACATAGTGAGCTCCATACTTTAAGTTCAAATGAGACTCTTTGCTTTACAACAAGGTCCAACATTAATTTTATATTCGGCCTCACTGATTTGAAGAATTTTAGAGGTCAAATATTCCCAAACTAAGAAAAAACAAACGGTAAATATTGTGACCTGATGGCCTAAAAAATTGAGTTAATGCCTTGGTCCATCCTTCTTCTTTTTTTGAGAAGAAGTGGAGTATTTGCCTCAAGTCTAATTTAAATTTTGATCTGAAGGCTGAATTTCGAACCTACAACCTAAGAGAGCATTTCTCTTAACCAGTAGACCAAGAGCCGATTCTTAATGCCTTAGGTCCATTGATGTTAACAGTTAACAAACAAAATATATACTGAGGAAAAAAAAAGCCAAAAAGTAACTTCGAAACCTCTATCTTAAGAAAAAGCTGAAAGGATAAATAAAGTTTATCCACAATGTATAGGTATGCTTCCTGTGTGTTACTCAGAAATTGGAACTTCCATTGAGAACTCTAAGCTGCTGGTTCTGATGCTAGAATATTAATTAATTTCAAAGCACGAAATTCATGACTATTGGAAGGATGTCTCTTTGTCCAGTCAAAAACAAATCCATGACAGCTCAGAAAAAATCGCTGAATTAAACCACCACTTCTAAACTAATAACAAGATAGAAATTGAAGAAAGATAGAGCAGTACCTCCAGTAATGCTATGGAGCAAAGAAGGGTCGGATCGGAATGTACGCCGAGCTGGTCGGAGGAGAATCCTATTTCGCGCGGTGCGAAGCGCAATCGCAGTCTGAAAGCAAGAGAGGAAGGCTGCTCGACTCCAGAGCATCCTCTTTCTAATATTATATGGTTTGTTTTTTCGAAAAAATATATATTATATGATTTGAAATGCTGACGCCAGCGAAACTTTAGCACGGTTAAAATGAGTCCGCATCTGCTGTTATTTCAAAGGGATAAAAGCTGTGTCGTAAGTGCGGATGCGCGTATCGTATCTGATACAGTACGAATGCGGCGATACAATAATTTTAAAAAATCGTGAATACGAATGCGAATATATATATAATAAAAAAAACCATATTATATATTAAAGGGATAATTTTGTCTGTGCCACTCAAAACTAGAGAAATCTCAGAAATGCCACCCAGAATTGATTTCTTTCATTTTTGCCACTCAAAACCGCTGTTATCTCCTATTTTTGCCACTTTTTTTCAAAAAGACAAAAATGCCCCCGTCATGGCTACTTTGTGTCCAAGTTCACTCCAGCCACCACCGACCTCGCTACTAATGTCGCTCCGAATGATGTTGTAATTGACTTTGGGATCGATTTTGGGGAAGAGAAAGGCGAACTGGTACCGGTACAGAAGAGGAAGAAGAAGCAAAGAAGCCATGACAGGGGCATTTTTGTCTTTTTGAAAAAAAAGTGGCAAAAATAGGAGATACCAGTGATTTTGAGTGGCAAAAATGAAAGAAATCAATTTTGAGTGTCATTTTTAAGATTTCTCCAGTTTTGAGTGGCACAGACAAAATTATCCTTATATTAAAATACTTGAAATTTGTTTTTTATTCAATTTTTATATATATTTATATTTACGAAATAACAAAAAAATATAAGTCTTTGATTAAACATTTTCTTGACAAAAGAATTCATATTATATTAAAATAATACTATACAAATTATGTGGTGTGATCAATATTATATAATATACACAATTGCTTATTTAATATTACCAAAAACCCAATCCGTATCGAAAAACGTATCAAAAAATGTATCCTAAACGTATCTTGACCGAATCCATCGGTCAAATAATATAAAATAATTGGATACGCCATGCGGCGTATCCGATACGCACCCGCACCATATCCAAGGCGTATCTGTATCCGAGTCGTATTCGATACGCGTACGGCTAGAAGAATGAAGTATCCGAGTAATATAGGATAAAAGAGATAACAAGATTATGTTATTTCATATTTGACCGTTCAATTAAAATGGACGGTATTGATGTGATATACAGAGCTTGTATTTGGATCATCGAATCTTAAATAACATAATCCTGATATTTTGTTTAAAAAAGGAATTTGACTTCATGTCACTCCAAAATACAAAAATTAGAAATTGCCACTCCATAATGCATTCTTTGAAATTTGCCACCCAAAATTACACTTATTCTGATTTTTGCCACAAAACATTATATTCTGATTAAAATCAATAGAAATTAAAATATATGACTATTTTACCCTTATCTCCTTATATTCGATTCCAGACCCAACCCCCCCCCCCCCCCCCACACACACACACACACAAAGCACACAAAAAATCTGCCGAGACCGTAGACCCAGATCTCTCCTCCAGCCAACCATCATCTTCTAACAGAATCAATTAGTCCAACTCAGTCCCAAATGACCCGGCAACCCATCTGTCAGAATTAATATACCATTTTCTGCAAACACCAAGGGAGTGTTCATGGTAACTCGAGC
>CAXKVX010002429.1:0-25866 GCA_964058865.1 Eleocharis quinqueflora
AAATATGATGTTAGCAGTTCGTCTAAGACTGTTAATGAATATGATGATTTGTGGATAAAATTGGTTGGACACTATTGAATATTTATGAAATAAACTATTTCTTGGTCTTGATTGAAATCCAGTCTAAGTCTAATTACTAAAACTGAATTGGACTAATTATTGATAAATTGTGGACAAATTATGAACTAATTGCGGGATCAATGTGAAATTAAATGAAAATATGTTCAAATATCCCAATAGATCAACTAAGTTCTAAACTCTCTATTTCAAGAGAGAACTAAGTTATTCGCACAAAGACGTTAGCAATTTGTTTTGTGTTGTTTTTCATTTGCTAAGTTGCTAATTTCTTGGCCATGGTTCAGATGCTTTTGAACTTGACAATTGCTAATCTTAAATGACATGTTATTTATATGTTTTGCACATAACTCAAGCTATTTTAAGTTGTTTTGTCATGGCTCACTCAACTATGCGTTTACGACAATCTTAACATATTTGTTTTTTGTACGTATATTGAATTACAATTTTGAAGCATTTTCAAGTTTTGCTCATGATTTGTTTTTATGAGATCTAGATAGATCTTGATCTTGATCTTGACATTAGCTTATATCTTAATTTTGCTTCAAACTTAGTAAACTACAATAACAATTGGAAAATGTTAAATGCATTGATTGTGACATTATATTTTGGAAGTAAAGAAATTATATTTGAAATAAAATCAACAATTAGATCAAAGATTATTACATATCCATAAAATTTGTCACATTCAAAATTTAACAATTAGTTATGAAATTATTGTGCCAAGCAATGTCTCAAATCTATCAATTTGCAAAACTAAATTTTGAATTTAACATATTTTTGTGAGATTTTGTTTAGAGTTGAAATTATGCAAAAAGGAAAATGAAATGCAAGGATGAAGCATAAAAGCATCATGACGTGAAGTTATGAAGGCAAGAACTTTCTTAGTTGATTTTATTTGATGTTTGAAATATTCAAAATCAATGAAATTGAGTTAAATTCAAAAGCAAAATTAGTTTTTCTGGAGCTACAACGTTATATAACGATTTGTATCGTTACATAACGCTGTGACTCGTCAAGAAACAACAAAATTTGGCAAAAAATCCTCTTATACATTGTATGACGTTGTAAAACGTTATATAATGTTATAAAACGTTATATAACGTTGTAGTAATAAAATATCAAATAAACTGGCAAATTTCTGACAAGTCTCTTGTATTTTTCATGTACAATGTTGTATAACGAATTACAACGTAATATAACATTGTAATGAAAAAAGACGAAAAAGCTAGATTTCTCATCTCAATGTAAAAGCAATTTTCTCCCACCTCTTTTTTTTTACTGCTCAAAATCATTCAAAAATAACTCTAGCAGCAATCATTGTTGAGCTTTGAGAAACCTTGCTAAATTCTTGTTAAAACTCAATCTCATTGATCTAAAATTATTCTAAATTCTTGTGAGATTTGAGATATCATCTCTATTATCTATTTTCTCTTTTACACCTTTGTGTCACTTATCCCGGGCATAGTCTCTAACTGTTGAGTTGCAAAGAGCTTGGTTACACTCTTGTTAAACATTAATTCTGTGATATTGGAGCAGGCCGGTCGTGTTAGCAAAGAAGGGGGATCGAAGACCTGAAGAGTAGGCGTAGCCGAATTTCGTTAACATCTCGAGGGTTAATTTGTTCAATCTTTCTAAACCCTTCTGTATACTTTCAATTGCTATATAATTATTTGAGAAGAACATAATTGCTTAAATTATTTGGATTAAGATATTTACAATTTAATCCCTACTTTTATTAGTAATTGGCAATCATTGAAACTTAGCTCCTTCCAGGTTTATCAGAAATATCAAACAATATTTAAAATATAATTAAAATATATATGAGATTCAGTTCTCAAAATTATGACGACAACCATTACAATGAATCCTCCCCATCTGGTTTTAAACAGGAACATTTGTTGTATCCACCTAAAATTGTTACCAGTTCATATATGCACACCGGCCCGTGGGCCTCATTGTAACGGCCTATTTTATGTGTATAGATTACTAGATCTATGATCGTCAACTAATTGTATTTAAAACGTTTTGTGTTTCGTTTCGTCATTACGCAACGTTAAACGTAAGAGATTTTTATTGCGTTATTAAACAAAACGTAAGACACAAATGATTTTGATTTTGTTTAGTTAAACACAATGTAAACACAAATGATCACTATTGTTTTGTTTAATTGAGTTTTTAAGTTTAGCATTCTTTGAGTCTGGAATAATTTGAATTGCAGAGTTGAAATAGGTAGAACAGTAGAGACTTAAATAATTTTGCAGATGGAGATGTCTAAGATGGCTTTTGCAATCACATTCACATGGGAGAAGCTATTCTCTCTCATTGATTGGATATAACATAAAATTATTATTTTATGATCCAAATCCAATCACACCATTTGTTCTTGCAAAAATGACCCAACTAATTTTAGAACCTGTGGGATATAAAGTGAGTATGATGTGAATTTTATGATGATGTTTGTATCGAATCTCATCATATAACAAATTCCTCTTAATATATTTTAAGAATGCATTAAACTTTTTTCATAGGTCCTTATTTTTAAAAATTCATAAGTTTCATGAGACACAAACTTTATCTTTTCATTCTGTTGTGCACTTGGTAGACGTTGAAAAAAATTAAAGATTTTTAACGTTTCCTACGTTTAACTAGACGCAAACGTAAACACAAGAAAAAATTCTTATGTTTATTAAACACAATGTAAGACCCAACACAAGAAAAAATTCTTATTTTTATTAAACACAATGTAAGACGCAACAGAAAATCATTACGTTCTTAAAACACAAGTAAGACGCAAGAGAATATTTACGTGATCGTTTCATGCGTTTGACAGCGCTGACTAGATCTACCATTTCATTGAGCTATCAGTTCTTAATAACTTCTAATGTTTCTATTTTTTTTTCTTATTAATTTTATTGTGTGCGCGTTAACACATTCTTAACATCACTAAAAGCACCAACAAAAAAAGTCTTCTGCTTGCTTTCCTGATTTTTGATTTTATTATTTTATTTACAAGAAAATTTCCTGATATAATAAAAAGTATTACTTTCTTCCTTAGATTATGTCAACTCAAAACAAAGATCACCAAATAACCCCAAATTGCGGGCTAGTAGCAGTCAACAATATTGCTTCACAAATATTTAAATTTATTGAAACCAGGCGTAATTAGCTCTATGGGCTTTTACATGCAACAATATATATATATATATATATATAGGGATAGGCTATTGTGCACTATGGTGCCAAGGCTATTTTGGCATTAGATTCTTCTTAACCGTTTGATTTAAAACTTTCCAGCCATTCATTTGGGTGCCTTCTTAATATTACGAACGTAATGGTACTATTCCCCCTTCTGGGTACTTTTTCCCCTTTTATCGCCTATACTAAGTACACATCTCCCAAACTTCAAGCTTTTCAGGTTCAATTTACCCCCTTCGTTATTATTTTATGACCGTTCCCTCCCTGTTTTCCTAGAAATTATGAAAGAATTTAGAAAGCCATTACTAACCAGAAGTCAAGAATAATAAACGTAGCTCTGATACCAAGGTGAAATCGCGCGGAATTCTAGATCGGCTCAAGCTCTCGGACAATTGTGTACTGGAAACTTGAGACTTTTTATTTAACTGGAAGAAATAAGCTTTCAGATGTTTTTCGATGTGCTTGCAACTTCACAAGATGTTATAATATATAGACTCGAGATAGGATCTCTATTATTGCACCGGGTGCGCATTGGGCCCCATCGTCATGCGAATAAAGAGGTATCAACTAACTCTTGTCTTCCACTCAGAATAAAAAGATGCGTCGGCACACTAGACGACATCTTTAAATAAAGAAAAAGCAAAACCACTCAAAATAAAGTAGATGCTCCAGCACACTAAGGAGACATCTGTAAAGTAAACCAAATAAAGAAGATGCTCCAACACACTAAGGAGTCATCAAAAAGAAAAAGAGGAACTTTAATAAAGCAGCTTTTAGGAGTGGGTTTCTCTGTAGCTTTCTATCAGCGTGTCGTGGCATTGGATGAATGCCTGTATGCCAGCATCCACCCCTCTTAACATATCACTTGCCCAATTGTCTTTTGTTGCCATTGACTCAAGCCTTGTCTTCTGGAGATACTTCATGGCAATAAGTATTTCTACTTGTATGCAAGCTTTACAGGCTTGTTCTTTGTACAGATCGGATAATCTGCTAGTCATAGCGTTTTCTTCTTCAATGCTTCTTGGGTAACATACAAAGGTGTCTTCTGTTGTATGTGAGTATCAGGCTAATGGAGCATTCTGCCCACACAATGCTTCCCAAGCTTCTGCCTTGTTAAATGCTTCTCTGACCCTCCGTGGTTCATTGCTTATTATAATTCTCCTGAGTCCTTCCATTTCCCTATAAAAACTAAAAATAAGATAACACACTTATTAGATAAATGTGGTTATTTGTTTCAGCGGTCCACCACTTCCGCAATAAGAATTCATAACTACTTAGGCCGTTTTCCGGCCTATGAGAAGATTGATTTTCTCAATGGTACTGCTTAGTTCACGAATAATCGATTCCTGAGGTGCTTCGATTACTTCGTTAATTGCACTTTCTAGTTGTACCAGAATGCTAGAGACTTGTTCATCTAGCTCAGCACTCATCATGTTAACTGCCAATCTTGACAATGAATCCGCCAAAACATTGAGTTTGCCATCAATGTGCTCAAAGTTTATTTGGACTCCCGTCCCTGTGACGAAATCTACAAAACTAATCCATCTTACTCTTGATGGTTTGTTCTGTGTAGATTTATTGTAAAAGCTAATAATAGCCTGACAGTCCGTTCGGAGGGTTATCTCCTTTTGACCAAGATAGTGAATTTTGAGTGCTTTTAGTGTCTCCATGCAAACGTGTATTTCTGCGTCAATAGTTGACTTCACGATCGGAAATTTCCCGCTTGCATAAGCACAGACTCTTTCTGTACTTCTAGGGTCAGTTTTACCCTTCTTCCACTTACACACACCACCCCAGCCGTCCATGCAGCCATCTGTCTCAATTACAATATAAGAATTGGGAGGTGGTAATTCCAAGTCTGGTAGGTTTTGTACCAAATCCTTTACATTTCTTACCAACTGGTAATCTGATGGTTTCATGCGTTTGTCACCATGAGGACTGGTTTTTGAGTATAATGGTCCCAAAAGTGTACCAAGGTTTGGAATGTAGTTTCTGGCATAGTTTAGTATGCCTAGCCATGATCGTAACCCTGCCTTTTCTTTCATTTTCTCGTCTTCAAAGGTTATGATCTTCTTAATGATATGTGGTTGCAACTTGATCTTTCTGTTGCCTATCACTGCTTCAAGGAATTCAATTTCCTTAACCGCAATCTTCATTTTCGTGGGTGAAAGTATAAGCCCATTTTTCTCACAAATACTAAGCATTTTTGAAATATGCTCAGCATGTTGTTCTTCATTTTCTGAGAACACCAGTATATCGTTTATGTAGACGGCTATAAATTCTTCTGTGCCTCGAAAACAATTATCCATTTTGCGCTGAAAAATTGCCGGCGCATTCTTTAATCCAAAGGGCATGACCAACCATTCGTATAATCCTCCTGGAACTACAAATGCAGTCCACTGTATCGATTCTGGATCCATAGCAACTTGGTGAAAGCCGCTCTTTAGATCAAATTTGGAAAATATTTTACTATTTCCCACTTTCTTCAGGATTGTATTGATACCTGGAAGACTGTACTGGTCTTTATGCGTGTTATCGTTGAGCGTCCTGTAGTTGAATACCATGCGCTCCTTGCCTTTGACCTCCTTCTTTATGACCGGGTCTATAGTTGTTCCTGAATTCACCATTATCGCCATAGTTCTGTGTTTGCTTGAACTCGGCCTGATCACTCCAATTTTTAGCAATGCTTGTATATGTCTGTTAAATTGCTCGCGCATCGCTGGTGTTACGTGTTTTAGGGGCTTATCCTGGATAGAGATATCCGGGTTTATGATTTCGAGCTTACACTTGATTTGGTTTCTTCCCCAATGTTTCAAAGGATCATCACCAATGAATCCTTGTTCCCTCAATCTTGAAAGTAGCGTGTTGAATCTTCGTTTAAAGTCAGGTGACTCTTCACCACAATTATACGCCACTGCTTCTCTTACTTCAATGTACTCGAGCTCAGAAAGTTCAAGTTCTTCTAGGTCAGCTTTAGAAGCTACTTCAGCATCTACCCTTGTAGTGATTGTGGTTACATTTTTATAAAATGTAACCATTTGTCCTTCAATTCGCAAGCCACCTTGCATGGCCCTTATTAAATTGCATCCCAGCAACATCTGGATGTTTTCCTTTTCTCCCATAGGGAATGCATATGTAAATGGTATTCTAAATTTGTTTTCCTCAATACTCATCAGCCCATTTTTAAGCTTCAAGTTTGCTATTTGCTGCGAGTTGACCCCGTTAATTTGTATAGGGTATGCGCTTTGCTCGAGTGCTTCTTCTGGCACTATCTTTTGATTTATGCAGCAAACCGTTGCTTCTGTATCCAATATTGCTTGCACCTTAAAATTTTTCACACCTGGAATCTCCATTTGTAACTCAATATTGTATAGTCTATTTAGTACCCTCCCGCCTCTTCTTGGATCAGGCACCACGATTTCAGCTTCTTCATCGGAGATCTTGTTTACAATCTCTGGTTCTCTGATCTTAATGCCTTTGAACTGGTGCATCATTTCATTGAAGACTTCTTTTTCGTCCTCACTATCTTCAACTACAACCTTTGTCTTGCCCTTTAAATCATGATTTTCAAGGCTTTTTGCATCTTCTTGCAGTTGTAGAGTTTGCAATTGTTCCTCTAATTTCTCGTTTTTCATGAGCAGATACTGGGTATAGTCCAATAACTCTTTTATCAGCTCATCTTTCCCGTCATAAGCCCTTACATTCTGGGCCTTCTTCTGAATCTTTCTTCCAAACACAAATCTGGAACACATAGGGCACATTGTTTCTCGGCAGATCATGCAATTAGCCCTCATGTTTCTGTTCGTGATTTCTTTACAGCATACACACTTTTCTTTGTTTGGTGGTACTGTTGAGTTGTCCTCCCATTCGTGTTTACACAACAAAAAATTTTCGGGAAGGTTTGGGTATGACCTCCAGTTTAACTCTGGTGCACTGGTAGTCATCATGTAGATCTCTTCAAATGGCAAATCCTTAAGGTTAGCCATTAACGTGTTTGTGCTCCCGACTTCTCCTTCCGAGAGAGAGCAAATGGCATCACTGTCGGGTTCATTTTGGTCTACCGAGATGATGTCCCATTTGTCATCTATATCCAAATTTTTCACTATCGCTGCCCTTACAATGTTACCATCTTTCTTGCGGCATTCTCTTGCGAAGTGACCTTCTTCCCCGCAAATAAAACATTTGCATTTTCGGACCTTATCCGCATACTTTTTCTTAAAAACACGCACATGTGATTCATGCGGTTTTCCACGATAGGTCTTGGCTTTTCTTAAGCCATACTTCTTATTATTCTGATAGTAATCAGGGATTGGAATCTGGCTACAGAAAGATAAATCCTTTAGACTTCTCTGAACGGCTGCTCTTTTGCACTGTTATGCCAAGAACTGATATGCAAAGTTAATCCTTGGCAACACACCAACTGTGCTTCCGGGGTATTTCTCGAAATATGCCTTCTCAATTTATTTACCAATTAATGGTGGCATCTTTCGGAAGAATTTCTCAGAAAGTTCAGGCGAAATGTACATTCGGCCTGATTTAGCAGCAAGGTACTTGTAGTCATTCATGTAGCTAAACAAGTCCTTCATGCTGTCACATGACAATCTTTCAATGTCGTTGTAAGCTTGATCCTGTTCTACTGTTGAACCTTGGTAAGGGTCTTCCAACAAGATCATTCTTCTGATTTGCGAGATAACATTTTGAGGGTCATCTGCAATATTTATTAGCTCTTCATATTCTTGAGGATACGCCATCCTCCATTGAATCCATGTCTTTTTGACAATATCTCCAAGTAGGTTTTCAATGTAAATAACCTTACTCTTATTGTCATCCCAACTCCTTTCATTCACAAGATTTAGAGTGATAGATTCCCATCTTGCAATTGTATCGCTGTACTGCCCAATGTCGTCTGGTAGTATTAGCATTACTCCTTGGTTTGCATGCGCTGAGGGTAATTCAAACCTATCATTGTGTTGTTTTGAAAATCCACCTCTCAAATTTTCAATTCTTGCTTTAATTTGTGGTACTTCAATATTTTCTCTCCTTGAGCCTGGTGGATACATTACAGGACCCATTGTAGGCTCTGTGGGTCTTCTAGCCGATTCGGCTGTTGTCGTTGAAAGTACTGTTTCAATATTCTTCGTCAGATTAGGAAGTGAGGGATACTCCATGACTGCGGCAAACACCGATTCCGAATTTTGATGAGCCGTGGCTATACCACTACCCCCACCAACTTCCGCGAATGGGTTTACCCAATCATTCTCTGTATCATCATCTTCGCTGTAGTGATCCCAAATTGGACCACCAGCTATGATAGAAGTAGATTTCCTTGGTAATAATGCCAGTGTCATCAGCACACCTAGACTGTCATCATCCGATTGGCTATGTTCACCCCAATCATCACATGTCATCATGAGAGCTAATTCCTCTCCTATGGTTTCCTCATCGTTCTGTCCTATCGTTACCCCTTCTGGTGGTGCAGTTGCTGAATAACCACCAAATCTTACTGCTAAGGACCCATCAGTTCTGGTCCTTATCCTTGCTGTTTGAGGATTCTGTACGGCTGATGTTGTTGCTGGCCGTATTATCCATTGCCTGCCTCTTAGCTCCTCAGTTGACCTCATTTGGCCTGGAATTGCTCGAATCCCTCTACTTGCCAGGTGTTCTGCCACTCTTTCCACATTGTATCTGAAGTTTGTGTGGCTGGTATTTGATAGCCTTCCTATCAACGATCTTGAGAGCAGCAAATTACTCTCCCCTCCTTGCCAACCATCGTAGCCATGAGTCTGTATAACGACTTGGATGTGGTTGTTGAAATCATGAACACTTAAGGTCATGTCTGGCGCTGTATACGCTAGTTGCGTACCACCTGTCAGGTCTATCTCCATAGAACTGATTATGGCCCGATCATCAGACCATCTTGTGTCTCTTAAAACTACCAGGGCGTTTACCCCAGCATTTCTCCTGTGGAGTGCATATAGTCTTATCATCACAAGACCTATATGCAGATGCTGCAACCCTTCTTGTACCAACTGGTTGTAGCTTTGTTGCGAGATAAATGGTAGCTCCACCTGAGCTCCATCTGTAACTAATACTCTTTCATCTGAGTAATGTTGGTATACTCGATGATTTCGTTCAGACCATCCAGCTTGGTATAAGGTTTTAGCTGGAACTTGTTGAGCCCTTCTGTACTGTGAATGGTTGAGCTCAACGTCTGGATTTAGTTGGGACTCCAGACTTCTTCTGTAATGCCTTCTTCCTGGCATTCTCCTTTGTGCTTCATGTGCTAGTCGGCTTCTTAGCCTATAGCCTCTTATCTGATCTTCGACTGTGGGGTTTTGGTTGTTTTCTTGGCCAGATATACTTGGCCTGCCTACTGTTTCTGTTCTTATCTGACTCATTTTTGGCTCTTGACAGAGTCAAATATTTCTTTTGGATTTTTGAAAACAAAGAACTGTCCTGTTGTTTTCTTAATTTTTCTCACACTGGTCTCACCAAGGCTAAGTTTCTGCAAGCCTTTTTGTAAATCGTCTATTGATTGTGCGAGGTTTTTTGTTTCTGGAACTCTGGTTTTTGCGGCCTCTAGCCTTCTGATTGCGGTTTTGCAATCTTCCAGATCTTCTTTGATTTTGACCAGCAGTTGGATTATTGTGTTGTTCTGCTTGATCAATGCTGTTGTGGCTCCTTTCGCAGATTCGGCTGGTTTTAGGAAGCCGTTTGCGGGTTCTTCAATCGTCTCTGTTGCCTTTAGAGCTTCTAGGTAGATTGAACTTCTAGCGGTATTACGCCAGTCGTTCATAAGAAGTTTCTAGCTCAGCTGAGATTCGGCTTCGATATCTCGTAAGAATATTTTTAAAAATATCTTGAGAATTTGTTCGAACGTTTAACTAAATTAATCTCTTAGGAAATCTGGTTAAGTTGGAATACTGACTTTCAGTTTTCAAGTTTTCTAGGTTCACAGTTCAGGATTGGTCATATATAGTACTTCAAACAAAAGTACGAATCTTAAAGCATGAGTTACTCATCTAATGGTTCAGTTTTTCCAGTGCCATAATTCTTTTGGCATCATGATGCATTTTAGCATTTCTCTATATATATATCTTTGTTATAGATGCATCATTTGAACTGCACTATAACTCCATGATGACTTGCATGCATGCGCCCACGATTTTATCAGCTTGATTTGGTGGTTGGAGGTCCTGTGGGTTTATTCTTTTTTTTTATAAAATCTTGGAGATTTTAGAATGGAGCTATTTAGCAGACATATAACAAAATAGTCATACTTGTTCAAGTGTCAAACATGGAACAACTTAACATTTTTTTATTTGAGAAGTTTCAAACGAAGGAAATTAATATATTAGAAGGTTATTCTATCATTATCTTTTTCTTTTTCTTCTTGTTTTTCTCGTTCTCTTTCATTTTATTTTCCATAGAGATAGTGTAATGATCGTAATTAAGATGAAACCAATCTAAAGTGCCAACATAAAAAAGAAGGCAAAATTTATCATCCATTTGTGGCGTTCATTTGTTGATTGAAGCATCTTCTCTTACGTACCTTTAAAGGTATCTTAGTTGTTAGTTGAATTTTATTTCTCTTCCACTAATCCTTTTAAGGATGTTTTAATTTCAAGACATTTTTTAAATCTGGTGCTGTGTTTATGGTCTACCACTTTCTTGCAAACTCCTTAAATGTTCATTAAAATATACATACTTGATTTTGTGCATCTCTTTTATTATCAGCAAAACTTAAATTTCCCCATTTGTAGAAATTGAGCCAGAGCTCGCTTCAACCTGAAAATAAAAGTGAATGCTCTAGCATGGCGGTGCAGAGTCTAGCTGAATCATGTTGTATGGAGATTAATTTCAAACCTAAACATTCACAATGGCTTCAGAGAAGTATCTCAGGTGAACTTCTTCCTCGTTTTCTTTTTAAAATAAATACAAAAACATAGAACATTTGATTTAATTATTGTAATGATTTTCCGTGCAAATGATAAGATAATCAATCCTAATTATGATACAATTTGAAACAGCACCTCATGAAAAAAAAATTATGAAATTTTATTTTTGTGAGGAGCTAGAGTAAATATATTAACAGCAACACCTTTGCACTTCTGAAATACTGATTATGCTAGTTTTCTGAAAATTCTGGAAACAGATGTGAATGTGAGACTAAAGGCCATATCCAGACTTGCTGATGAGGATGCAGATTCATTTGCAGGCCGCTCCGAGATTTATTTTAAAAACCGGCCTCGACTTATGGAACTGGTAAAGGAGTTGTACCAAGCATACCATACCCTGGCTGAGCGGTACAACCATGCAGCTAGGGCCTTGTATCAGACTCACCGCAGAGTTTTTGAGGCCTTTCCGAGCAAATTACTCACACCACAAATTCATGAAATGCTGGGACTTGACACATCTGACGAATTGCAAAAAGATGCAACCATAATGTTCATCTCAGGTGAATCGTCCTATCACAGGCATCTAACATCTGCATTTTCCTTTCAACTTTACCAGAAAAAAATATGAATTAGACAAATCATCTGCTGAGACATCTAATAAACCAGACCATGAATTGGTAGCTGGAAGATTTAGTGATTTTGTATTTTGAAAGACAACTTCAGCAAGCTAAAAGAATTGAGCAAATTGTTATGTTGCATTATTCAATCCTCCTCATATATGTTTCTACAGTTAATCAGATGATTCTTCTGAAAGGTAAAACAAAAAGGTACTAAACGTTTATAATGAACATTTGTTTTGGTGTCTTTCTAATAGCAGATATGGATGCAAAGTTAAAAACTACTATCAAACTCCTAGAAGAGGTAGTCGACTCTTTTGCAAAACGTGCTGAAATGTACTATAAGCATCGACCTAGGCTTATGAAGTTAGTAGAGGAGTTCTACCAAGCATACTGCACATTGGCTGAGCAGTATGACAGGGTTGTTCAGATCTTGCGACAGGTGCTTCATACAATTTCAGATGCATTTCTGACCGAAAGCCCGTCCCCTTTAAATGAGCTGGAGGTATGCGACTCGCCGACCACTTCTGAGTCATCTGCTGAACTTGAATTGCAAAGTGATGAAAACAAAAATTCCCTGAACAAGCACACTGTCAAGCGGAGTGCAACCTTTCCTGAAGAAAAATGGTTGAGAACACTAGCTGAGTCCAAAAGTTTAGCTAAGGAAATTGATAGCCTGAAGGAACAGCTTTTGTCAGAGACCAATCGAGCAAATAAAGCCGAAAATGAGATTGCAACACTCAATGCTTCGATCAGGCATTTGAGTGTATCAAGAGATGCTTCTGAGGCTGAATGTCAGGCCTATAGTCAGAAACTAGAAAAAGTGGAGTCTGAGCTTCTTAAGGCACAGAATGATGTCAAGGAGCTAGCTGATGGCTGGGCAAGGGAAGTTGGGAACCTGCACAACACAGAGAAGGTAAAGCAATCTCAAAAGCAAGAACTAGAAGATTTAAAGGCAAGGTTGTGGGAGCTAGAATCACGCCAGTTCGAAACGGAAAGAAACGGAAGCAAACAGAAAGAAGACCAAGATGCTCAAAAGATCTCGGAGCTAATGCATGAGGTCGAGCGAAACAAAATAAAAGCAGAGACCATAGTTTGGGAACTCAGGAAAGAGATTGAGCGGTTGAATGAACAAAATCTTTCTTCAGAGATATTGATAAGTGAACTCGAGAACAAATTAAACATGATGATAGATACAAATGAGAGGCTCGAAAATGAGATTGAAATTCTAAGAGAGAGGTTGTGGATCTATTTTGGAAAGCAGGAAAAAAAGCTATTTGCAACCACATTGCATGCCATCGCTGATGTGCGCAACTCTTCTGAGTCTCTTAACTGGCTCAATGTGCTTTGTAGCAGACTACTGGACCATGTGCTACATCCCCTCAAATCGCATATTGGAGCCTTCTTATTCTCAATGGTGAAAGCTGTTTTGTATGTTTACACCAAATTTTTTACTAATCAGAATTCTTCTGAGAAAATCATTAAAGAAGATGATCAATGCAAAAGTAGGTTACTGCTGAAAGCTGAGAAGCTAAAAAAGAATGTGAACCAGGAGCATGAATTGTACGAAATGAAAGATGAGAAGGATGAAGATCTAATGATATCCAACGAAGAAGATTCTGGGAATTCCAATTCCAAAGTAATACTCAAAGACTACAAGGAACAAACTTGATGTTGCGTCAGATGAAAGTACAAAACAATTATTTCATAATTTCCCAGACTAATATAGTTCTAAATCTGTACATATAGTTTTCTATTTTTTATGATCACATATTTTTATTTTTACCTTGCTAGTTGCTACTTGCTAGATAGATAAATGCAAGTGCACATATTTATCAAGCAAAATTGTTTCGGAACAGTTGGGGAAAGATGATAGTAGATTTGGATTCGGTCTGAAAATTGTTTTTGCCCCACTCATATTTAACATTGGCTTGTAAGTTTAACCCCATTTTATTTTATTTGTTTGTTTGTTTGTTTATTTATTTGACGCAAGTAGGCCTAAGCACTTGCCTAAGCCTACTTCAAACTAAG
The DNA here is from genome assembly GCA_964058865.1 of Eleocharis quinqueflora. Lineage (NCBI taxonomy): Eukaryota > Viridiplantae > Streptophyta > Magnoliopsida > Poales > Cyperaceae > Eleocharis > Eleocharis quinqueflora. The sequence continues at coordinate 13,820 of CAXKVX010002429.1, forward strand.
GACTAAGGAGTTCTAGAGTACTAGTATGAGAGTATATAAAAAGAAAAGGGATAATATTTTATTTAGCCTTCAAAAACCTCTTGATTTCCTATTTACCCTTCTAAAACTAATTTATCTTATTTATCCATAATCTTCCACATTGATTTCTTATTTACCCTTCTAATGATTTGAATCAAAATGAAGCAATAAATAAATTTTTTTCCGATACTACCCTTTACTTTACTCTCAGAAACTCCTGTTTTTATGCATCTGATTATTTGCTGTAACCCACGTTGATTAGGGATCAATATCCTCTGGAATACTTCATATTGTGAATTCGTTGATTAGGGGGTATGCATCATCCTATGTACCAATTTATACCAAGTGAAGTTTGCTGAGTACCATCCTACGTATCATCCTATGTACCAATATTCAAATAAGAAGTGAAATGGAAAAATGTGAAGCTTGAACTCGTCATACATGTCATATATCGATAATAAATGTACAAAACTTAATTCAAATTTAACAAAGCTTGTGTACCATCCTATGTGCAAACTTAACAAAGCTTGTGTACCATCCTATGTGCAAACTTAACAAAGCTTGTGTACCAGTAACATATTCTCACTTAACAAAGCTATGTATCATCATATATTCCTTTGTATCATCCTATGTACAAACTTAACAAAGCTTGTTTACCAGTAACATATTCTCACTTAACTCGACCACATTAGAGTAGTACTGCAGTATAAGAAGCAGTTTCATAAATTGAAACAAATTTACAACATAACCCTATACTTTGCAATATCCTAAAAGTTCAATCAACCAAACAAGATGCTCTATTTTGGAAGATTGTTATGGTTTCAATGAAACTGACAATATCACTATATATCACTTTATGCAGAGAAAAGAAGAAAACACTGATTAAGGATCTGTTTGATACTAAAAGATGGATTTTTGTAGTATGAACAATATGAATAAGTATGCAGTCGTAAAAAATGCAAATTTACGAGCAAAATATTACAACAACTGCAGATTATTAAGAGCAGTACATCAACGTTATGCAATTTATTGAAGATTTCCATAACTAACATGACATTCAATTCTCTTGCCATATTCAATACTATAAAAATAAAATAAGAACTAATAATTTTCTTCTTCTAAAAGCCTGAATAAGGTCGTTGTACATGCCATCTTCTTTGACCTTGGCTTAGACTTTTTTTTGCCCCTAAAAAAATTTGTAGAAATAGTTACAGTTTGTGAAAAACACATTTCGCTTAATTTTTAGTAATTGAAGACAATTTCATCAATAAGAGATATTAGAACCTTGTTTTAGTTGATTCTTCTGCCACAGGTCCATTTTGACTGATATCATCACTATGATCCACTGAAACAGCATTTTTGCATGTATTTTTGTGGTGACCCGACAAACCACACCGTGAGCATTTACTCGACTTCTTCTTCCTCTTCTTCTCACCTGATGGCTTCATCCTATTTCTCGGTCTTCGTGATGGTCTGTTGATGACAGGTGGAAGCATTTTATAACCTAAATCAGTTTCTGTCCATTCGTCTCTACTAGGTATTAGTACTACTGGGAGTGCATATGATGCTTTAAAACGAGCTACCGTAAAGAAAGGGTCAACATAATCTTCCCACTTTGCATTTCGAATAGAAGCAATAAATGCAGCAGAATGAACACAAGGAATTCCTTTTACTTGCCATGCTCGGCAAGTGCACTCCTTCTCTTTTAAATTCACGTTCCAGAGTAACCCTTTGTATTCCACCTCAGCACAAAAATCTGTGCTCCTATGTACTTGATATGCTCCTAAATCCTAGAAAGAAAATATTAGTGCATGACCTAAATTATCCGAAAATAAGGTTTATTGGAAATAAGAAAATAATACCCGAGAGATATTTATTATGTATTCATCCACCTTAGGAACCAATAGGCCTTTTCAATTCTTAGCAATTCTTCTTCTTTCATTAAATCTCACCATGATTTTTCTTCGAATTGAATTGAGCAAATCCAAAACTGGCTCGTGCCTTGCTTCAGATACCCACGCATTGAATGTCTCAGATATGTTGTTCGTGAGATAATCACACTTAGATGTTGTTCCAAATTGACTTCTACTCCATAATTTTCTATGTTGCTCCTCTAGATATATTATGGCAGCAGGACATGACTTAGAAATCTCAGTAATGATGCTTTGAAATCGATTCGAAGAGTATGTCCTCGCGACAGCCCATAGACCAAACTTGAACAGATCCCCTCCAAAGTGTTTCTTAAAATTGCTAAACAAGTGTCTCATGCATTCTCCGTGTTCTGCAAATGGATACATCTTTTCAACAGCTTGTACTAATCATTTTTGCATATATGATGAGATGACGAGGCCATATGGCATACCTATCGCTTGATGCAAAGATCTTAAGAACCACTCCCATGACTTCTTACTCTCATTCTCCATAACAGCAAAAGCTACCGAAAACATTCAATTATTTTCATCAACAGCAGTGGCAGCGACAAGAACACCCTTCCATTTTCCTTTTAGGTGACATGCATCAATTCCAATGTATGGCCTACAACCAACCAAAAACCCAACTGTACAAGCTCTTAGTGCAACAAAGAACCGCTGAAAATGTCTGCAATGTCCTATTGATTCCATTCTTTTCACTTTTTTTTTCCAATAACAGTTACTGGTTCAGTTTCAAATTCAACAAAACTACCAGAATTTGTACTTAATAATACCTCCTTAAATGCCCTAATTTGCATGAATGAATCATCCCATTTGCCATATATCTCTTCCATTGCTAGTTCTTTTCCATTCCAAACTCTAAAGTACAGTAGTTGAATTCCAAACTGTTTTTCAAGCTTTCTTTTCAAAACTTTAGCTGGGGTATCTCGTTCGCTCCTTAGATCATCAATAATTCTCTCAGCTATCCACCCTTTAGTTGCATGTTTGTTTCCAGACTTGTTAACACCGCTACATATATGCTTAGGTTGCAAGGTTTTCACTGCAAAGGTTATACCATCTTCCACAATTGAGGCATGAACTCTCCAGGAACACTCCTTTTTTGAACACCTCGTTGTAACACGTGTACGATCACTCTTCTCCAATGCATACTCAAAATCATGTGTTATAGCATAGTGATTAAGAGCTCGTCTAAAAGCTGTTGCATGAGGATATTGCGCACCAACTTCAATAACAGGTTTATCTTTGTCGTACGAGTAAAAGTCTCCTTCATACCCAAAACTTATATCTATTTCATCATCACTACTCAAAAGATTGTGTTCTTCATCATCAGTACTGTATAGGCTATGATAACTTTCCTCACTGAGACAATAGTCAGATCCTTCTTCATAATTTAGATAAGGCTCTTTTTCTTGTCTCTGCATTCTCTAATAAAGTACCATCTTGGACTCCCAAATTCTTCTTTTGAGAATCACATATGATACTCGATTCCTCTGTTGTCATGTAAACCACCACTTCCTTCTCCTCCTTGTACATTTGAAGCATCATTAAGTAGCTCTCATCATCATTCAATTTGACGAACGATTGAGAATCAGAGTTCTTGTTCATGAAGTACAATGATGGTGTGAAGGTTTCTTCCCAGTGATATATTCTGCTAACTTCTTCCATTAATTCAAAGAATTAGTAGCTTACCGAGTTCAAATAAAGGGTTTTTTGCCGGCCAAGACAATACTTCTGTTTGGTTCCATTATTGATAGGCTTAATATATCCATCATACTTCACCTTCAATTTGTAGCCACGAAGGAAACTATTTATGCTGCAGGCATTTATTTGATAAAAACAATAGTTAAGGACTTTTATGATGCAGAAAATCGACAATTTAGTCACTAAAAGCTAATTAATTATTCTTTGTACATGATTCTCATTCTCCAAATCTGTAACCATATGGTAATGTCATATGTAACTAAGCACATGAGTATCAGAGTATGAAATATGAGACTTTTATTTCATTTGTACATCACTTATGCCATCTGATTCTTTTGAAATAAGCAGTACACCATCCACAAGGTTAATTAAAACATGCATCTAAGTTGGGACTAGCAACATATTGCAAATCATATCAGATAACAAGTAATTGAAATATACAAGTAAATTGTGAATTGCATATTATACCAAACATACATCTAACTTGCTGGTAAAAAGTAAAAAAAAAAATTAACCTGAAATCATCAGTAGATCGTTTTTTCTTTCTTCTTGGTTCCAATTTATGAACTCTTGCATCTATTCTGTGATTAGAATTCTTGATTTCAACGTTCCTGACAACACGATTTTGATTTTCACTTGAAAAGAGTGAACTGGCAACTTGAGGGGCAAACAGTGATGAAGATTGTATCTCAAACGAAGCGAATGGATCGATTTCGTCTCCTTCCATAGTAACAAGTTAAAGAGACGAGTTAGGAGATGTGCTTCTACAAGAGGGCAGCGACGACGAGGGAAGGTATGGCGGGAGAAATAAGGGCTCTGACTCGTGAAGAAGAAAGATGCAGAATAAGGAAGGGGCATAATCGAAATATCATAATTGTTTAATTCCTAATTTAATTTTCAATTACTGTTTGGATAAGTAAGAAATCAATGTGGAAGATTAGGGATAAATAAGATAAATTTAGTTTTAGAAGGGTAAATAGGAAATCAAGAGGTTTTTGAAGGATAAATAAAACATTATCCCATAAAAGGTAAAAAAAAATATCCAATGAAGAAAAAAGAAGTGCTGAGCTCAACGACCAAAAGCATGCTGCATTGACTCGATCTCAACCCACACTGCCTTCACAAGGTCCGACCGGTTCTTCCTTGAAGGGTCGCAACAACGAAAACCCAACAACATCATTTTCTTAGATTCCTCAACTGGCCACTTCCCGGCAGAAGTATCCACAAAGCTCTCTCCCTTTTGGAGTGCATCCACTGCAGACTTTCTTTGTCCCTTTGCGCCTTTTCCAGTAACAAGTTCCAACAATACCATAGCAAAAGAGTAGATGTCATACTGAGCCACTTGTGCTGAATAACAAGTTCAAGATTGAATATGGAGTAGATGTCATTTTTTAATGCTAAGAAAACTGATCCGTGATAGATGAATCGACTTGTACATTCAAACTCATGCAAGTAAACAAGTCTGATTCATCTATCACGAATGAATAATCAAGCAAGCTATTTTCATGCAAGTAAACAAGTGTCAGTAATCAATCAAGCTAATTTCATGCAAGTAAACAAGTGCTAGTAAGCAAGTCAGATATTTACATGCAGTGTCAGTAAGCAAGCAAGCTATTTACATGCAATTGTCAGTAAGCAAACAAGCTATTTTCATGCAAGTAAACCATTTTTAGATAGCAATCAACCAATTTTCCAAGCAAGAGTGATAGAAAACATACTCAATATGACGACAAATCATGCTCAAAATCAGAATCAGAGACAAGATCAGGCAGTGAGGGTCACTAAAACCTACATGCATGCAAATTGAAAAACAAAGATTAAATAATGGTACGAAACTAACAAAAAAATCAAGTTACAAAATAAATTGATAAAGATTAAATACAAGTAATACATTTTAATAGCTTGCTTGCTTACTGGCTCTTCTTTTCTCTTCCTTTCTTTCTCTTTGTTTTTTGTTTCTCTCTTTCTCCTTTTTCTTTTCTTTTTTTCAACCAATTTTATTTCCCTTCAAAAAGGCTCATATAGACAAGGAGATCTATCGGAAGGCGAAAGGCCCTGACACAAGTTTCTCAGCCACCTAACAATGAAATGATAACATTTCTCCAGTTTTTTAACTTCTAATCCTACTCAATCTTTGAAGTACGCTGGATCACTGGAAACAAAGCAATTGATCATTTAGATCAGAGCCAAATCGCTGGAAAAAAGATTAGGGTTTCAAGCAAGGGGGCCATACAAGCTTGGACACATCACTCACGAGTCGACGAGCTAAGATTTCAAGTGATATTGTTGCGACAGGCATCGTGCATTCGTGCAAGAGTGAGAGATAGTCAGTCTCAGAGAGCGGAGAAGACGAAGAGAAGAGAAAGAAGAAAAGATCTCAGCGAAGCGACGCTACTGCACTAGGGTTAAAGAGATATCTATATCTCCACATATTTTAGCTATGCAATTCAAATATTCTAATTCGTAAAATCTAAACGTAAAAAAACAAAAAGATAATTTGCATTTACATCACGTTTAATTAACGAAACCAACGAAATTTGCGTTTAACGTTGCATTTAATTAACATAATTAGAAACCTTTGCGTTTAATGTTTTGTTATGCACGAAACAAAACGTAAAACACAAATTTGCGTTGGGTTGACACCTCAATCTTTCAAGTACGCTCGATCTGAGTATGATTACTGTTTCCACCTCAGGTTTCGAATCTCAGGTGTCTCGGATCTGGTTTTGGATCCATCATTATTCTTTTTCGATTCAGGTTATGAATTGTTCAGATTCCGAATTCACAGTCTGACGAATAATTCCAAACCACTGCTTATCAATTAATTTATCGTAATCAGTCAGACGAATAAAAAAAATCCAATGAAGAAAAAAAAACAAAAGATTCTAAGCTCAACGACCAGAAGCATGCTGCATTGACTCGATCTCAACCCACACTTCCTTCACAAGGTCCGGCCGGTTCTTCCTTGAAGGGTTGCAGCAACGAAGACCCAACAACATCATTTTCTTGGCTTCCTCAATTGGCCACTTCCCGGCAGAAGTATCCACAAAGCTCTCTCCCTTTTGGAGTGTATCCACTGCAGATTTTCTCAGTCCCTTTGCACCTCTTCCAGTAACAAGTTCCAGCAATATCATACCAAAAGAGAAGATGTCATACTCAGGAGTCAGTTCACCGGAGTTCAAGTATTCTGGATCCATGTATGGAAGTGTTCCTTTTGGATATTCAGTGGAGTGGTGTGGTGTAATTCTTGTGTCGGTTTGGTACAGCTGGCGACTTATGCCAAAGTCACTTAGCTTGCTTATATTATTTGAATCAAGGAGGATGTTAGCTGATTTGATATCTCCATGGACTATTCCGTGGGGCTTGGCTGAGTGGAGGAAAATGAGAGCCGAGCAAATATTGGAGGCTATGCAGATTCTTGTTTTCCATGTGAGAGTTTTAGATCGCTGCTTGTTACTTAGAATATCATGTAGGCTGCCATTGGGCATCAATTCGTAGACGAGGGCCTGTGCCTCTGGGCAGGACCCTAACAGCATCACAAGATTTGGGTGCTTAACTCTGCTCAAGATTTCTACCTGAAAATATGGCATTCTAGCTTATAAATCTAATATAAGAATAGTTGTACGAAAAAATTGCCAGAAATTTTAGCAAGCGTTGTAAAATTGAGATGCAAGTGACTCGTGTTAGGGGCAATGTATATGCCATGGTTGAATGCCCTCATGATCTCTCTATTTTTTTTTTCGAAACTTATCTTGTGGTTCCTTTTGCCGTCAAGCTTTTGGGTCAATTGAGGGGATTCCTGATCTCAATATTTTTTTTATATGTTCGAAACGAATTATGTGGAAGGGCGAAGGCCAACTCTGTTTCAGATTTAATCAACACACTTACAACTACCGTTATAACTAGCATCACTAAAAAAAGTTTCTATCATGATAACTACCGCAGAGTAGTGAGGTAAGGTAACTAATGGGATTAATTAAATCTGTAATGGAAATCACCTCCTGGTTGAACTCTCTCTCCCTATGGCGGTTCTCACATCTCAGAATCTTTATAGCAACTGACGTATGCCGAAGAAATGCCTTGTACACGCTACCGGATCCACCTTCTCCAATTTTAAATGAATCATGAAAATCATCGGTCACTGCCTTGAGCTCAGCATAGGTGAACTCTACAAAGTTCACCTCCAAATGGTTGCTACAAGAAGAAAGGCATTCTACCGATGGGTCGAATTCCTTGAGGTTTCTTATCTGCCTTTTCAATTCTTCAATTTCGTTTATCATTTGCTGTTGTGATTTGCGGAGATTATGTAGCTCGATTCTGTAGTCTGTGAGTTGTTCCTCTGTTTCTCTCCTCTTTTTTGTTTCTGCACTGAGTGATTCTTCTGTTTCCTTGAGCTGCATGAAAGAATTGGCCCCAGATTTTAGCCTTTTAGAGCACAAATTAATTGGAGATATATTCTCTACTAATTAAATGGGTCCTTATATCTGCTGATACCAGAATGCCTATCTGGTTTTAACACTGAATAGATTTCCTTATACACTGCACTGACTAACCAATTTTCAAATGTCGAAACAGGCGTAGATTCTGAAAAGTAGGTGTGGTCTGGCCACAAACTCAAAGTAAGATGGTATGGATTAAATAACTGTCAGATAACAGATAAGCAACCTACTACTAGATGATATCATGATTCAGTTTGATATGTGTGAAAGAGAAGCCATACTTGTGTGCAGGCATCAAATAATTTCTGCTCAACTTCTTGTAATTGACCTGAATTTTTAGACGCCTCATTCCTAAGCTCATTGAGCTTATTATGGTAAAGTTTTTCTTGCTTCTCAAATTCTGACCTCTCTGCTTCCAATCGTTGCTCCAATCTCCTCCTTTCGCCTTCCTCCTTTAATGTTTTATCCAGATCAAAGAAAAAATTGTCAGGTGCATTTTTATTAATATTAGTCCTGTTGTAATTTTGTTTGTCTGGAATGTTGACATTTTGTTTGTAGAACCCGAACATCATGTCTTATACAAAGTACTATACCATACAATATTAATACTAACGAGTTAATTTCAGGATATCACTTTCACTTGGCCAACATCTAAGCATTGATCATAATAGAACCATAAATAAAAAAAGGAAATGAATAAATTGAAAAAAAAAATGAACTGGTAATCTGTCACTATTCTTTTAGGTGTTTCATGTATATAATTTTGTCATTACTAAATCATTCAGAGAGCTGTCTATCTTGGCACCAATTATTTGTTATTGGTTTGAATGTACCTTTTTAATCTCGTCGAACACATCTCTATGCAACTTATAATTTTCTAGCTCATTTCTTGCAAGTGCAAGTTCTTTCGCATTTTCTTCTGGACTGAGGAAATTGTCGATTATGTCAAGCTGCGAGAGAGTAAGACCAGTTAAGTAAATGAACACAATTGGAGGCCTAATGATGATTTTAGTACATCTCAAATTCCGTTTCCCTGTTGAAGCACAATATATAATGTTGTTGGATGGATGTATGGGAGGAGGGAGCGAGAGAGATTTGTGATTGCTATATGGCTACAAATTTGTAACTCCGCCAATGTAGTTTTTTACTACATAGCCAGTCCCAACTCCCAAATCCGAGTTCCCAAACAAGGAAAATGAGGAGGATTGTAATAGACTTGACGAGCTAACATAAAGTTTTAGTCAGTTTCATGAAAATGAAACCCAATCGGCAGTACTCCGATGGGTTGCATCTCTAGCCTATCCCAACTTGTTTTGACTTGATTGATATTTCAGATACCTGGCTTGGAACTGTCAAATAGTTTTTCTATAGAAAGGCTCTCCTCACACTTCTGAGAGACCAGGAGCATTTCAAAAGAGAACTAAATAATATTTCTATATACAAGAAATTTTGTTTGAGTGTTTATCTAAAACCCTTCTGTCAACTGTGGCTAAAATGGCTTCATCTGCACGATCAACAAATATGCCTGCAATAGCCATTTAATTTAGTTTAGGTGTTTTGTCTGATTGTGGTGATGGAGATCTCTGTTTCAGAATCCATTCCAATTTGACATCAGCATATTCTTTTATTTCTTGGAAGAGTGTGCTATTCAACAATACTAAATAGCAAACAGGAATGAACCAAAAATAAAACATGAGACAGAAGTAGGACAAAGGGAGAGTGGATCTAATAGGGAAACTTCCAAAAACCTGAACTAGAACAAAAGGACTCCTTCCAGTTTGTTAGATCACGGATGCAAAATTCATCACATCCCTGTTTGATGTTTGGAAATCGGAACAAGTATTGATGACAACTAGAAGTAACATTACCTATCATAAAGTTCAGTATATTAATATACCTATTGACATAATCTCACTGGATAAATTAGGATGAGTTAACCTGGAGTGTGTCCAATGTCTTATACCAAAAAAAGTTTTGATTTTATTGGAGATTAAAAGCCTCTAATTGTAGTTTAAATCTGTAGCGCCCATGCTAATTCTTGAAACAAACCTGCTTGAAATAAATAAAAATTTTGTCAAATTCACTCCTTTCAGCAAAGGTAACAACAACTTTTTGGATAGCCCTCGCCTTCATATAGATCTTCAATGCCAGGTCATTATCAACAGTCTAAAAAAAGGAAGAAAATATAAAAATCTTCAATGCCAGGTCATTACCAACAGTCTAAACTCTAAAGCAAAAGCAAGAAATATATAAACTTTTCAATGCCAGGTCACTGTTAAATTCACTCCAATAGTTTTTCTAACATAGATATGCATACCTTGACAATATCTCCTAGCTCTTCACTACAATCCAGCTTATCCTCATCCAACCAGTTTTCCAATAGATTTGTTTTGTTTTGACTTATAAGTTGGCAAGAGAGTTGAAGTGATTCGAAAACATTTAGCTTTCCTTTAGTTAATAGTGTGCCAAAGTATTGCAGCAGTGGAGGTGTCTGACCAGCTTGCACAGGAGCATTCTGCATAAGAATAAAGAGTTGAGCAGTGTGCAAAATATTTTTTAGTAAATCAAATTTTCACTAAGGGCTAACAGAACAGATTATATGGAAAAAAAATAGTAGGTATTAAAATAAGAGAATTATGTACATACCTGAAATTTAGCAACTGTCTCAGGAGTTCGAAGTAGGCCCTGTGAAGATTCAGCTACCAGCTCAGCAGCTTCCTTGTAATTCTTTTGTGCAAGTAGCTCGTGGAATCTTTGCAAAACCTACCAACAAAAAATATGATAATTATCAGATAAATCATAACAGTAATAATTATAATAATAACAAAAACCTACAAATATTAATAGTTATTACCACTGTTGCAAACTATTATTATTACAACGTCTTAGATCCAGTAAGCTTCCATATATACTGGAGATAAGTTAAAAGTCTCAAACTACAATTACAAAAGAGAAAGGTATAACTATTAAAAAGAAATCAATTTATGTTACCAGATTAATTGCCACAGGAAGATTAGCTCTTTTGGCAAGATTGAGAGCAAGCTCTAAGTTCTTTATCTGCAGTAAAAAGAAACAATAGCAAGCACTGCATAAAAAAATGAGTAAAAGCACTGCTCCAAACAGAATTACAGAAAAGACTAGCAAGCCATGTACATACCTGATCACCAACAAAGGACACAATGGTGGCATCATTGACCGTGGTGAAGAGAACCTGGCCTTTTCTATTAATCGAGTAAAAGCCACTGCTGGCCATGGCTTCTGTTGTGAGAAATATTGGCTCAACACTTATTCTGATTCTACAAATAGCTGCAGCCGTCTCCAAGTCAAACACAAATAGTAGACCTAGCTTCGTTATTATATAGATCAAACTGTACTTCTGTGAAACCTGCATCCGAAAATAAATATATATTTGAACATGTATTATGAGAATTTTTTCTTTTTTTTTTTTTTTTTTTTGCTCAACACACATTATTGCAGTTAATCAGAAAACTGCCTCTCAAACCAGAAGATTTACAATGAAATATGGCTGTTGAACTAGGGGTGTAAACGGATCGGGTAATATCCAATTTTATCCGGATCCGTATCCGAAAAATAACAAAAATTATCCGATTCGTATCCGTATCCGAAAATATCCGTATCCATATCCGAAAAAATTTAATGGATAACGATACGGTTTACCTATCATATATCTGTATCCGACCGTTTAGCTATAATCTAATAATATCCGAAGTTATTGAAGATATCCGTATCCAATATTATCCGATTGTATCCGAATTCATAACCAAAAAATTCATATTATATATATATTTTTATTGGATTTTATATGAAGATTACAAATCTAATTAATTTTATATATAATGTTTATGTATCACATTTTTTTATAATTCATTGATGCATTTGGATAAACACATATCAAATAAGGATTATTTTTATTATCCGAATAATATTTGTTTCGTAT
>CAXKVX010002430.1:0-19596 GCA_964058865.1 Eleocharis quinqueflora
CAACAAAACACCACAAAGCTTCTTATCTTACTACGAGAAGTGTTTCTGATCTGATTACCTCATTTAAGTGGTAACATTCCAAGAAAACTCTAAACCTTTCATAAAAGCACCACAAAGGAGCATAGAATACCACCCTAAGTGCTTCATGTCTGATTCCAATCATTTATCTGTGGTAAACATTCAACAAAACACCACAAAGCATCATTTATAAGTGGTAACCTTCGAATAAAACTCTAAACCTTTCATGAAACCACCACAAAGAAGCATAGAACACCATTCTAAGTGCTTCATATCTAATTACTTCTTTTATGGGTGGTAAACATTCAAGAGAATTCCACAGAGCATCTTATTCCGCTACGAGAAGTGTTTCTGATGTTATTACTTCATTTATGGCTAGTAATCTTTCAAGAGAACTCTGAAACATTCAGGAAACCACCACGAAGAAGCGTAAATTGCTACTATAAGTGCTTCATGACTGATTACTTCATTTATGGGTGTTAACCATTCAAGAAAACACCACAAAGTTTCTTATCCTACTACGAGAAATGTTTCTGATCTGGTTATTTCATTTGTGAGGAGTAACAATCCAAGAAAACTCTAAACCTTTCATAAAAGCACCACAAGGAAGCATAAAATACCACACTAAGTGTTTCATGTCTGATTACTTCATTTATGACTGGTAATCTTTCAAGAGAACTCCAAACCTTTCAGGAAACCACCATGAAGAAGCGTAGAATACCACTCTAAGCTCATGACTGATTACTTCATTTATGGGTGGTAAACATTCAACAAAACACCACAAAGCATCTTATCCTGCTAAGAAGTGTTTCTGATCCGAGTACTTCATTTATGGGTGGTAACAAATCAAGAAAACACCACAAAGCCTCTTATCCTACTACGAGAAGTGTTTCTGATCTGATTACTTTATTTATTAGTGGTAGCCTTCCAAGAAAACTGTAAACTTTTCATAAAAGCACCACGAAGAAGCATAGAATACCGCACTAAGTGCTTCATGTCTGATTACTTTATTTACGGGTGGTAAACATTCATGAAAACACCTCAAAGCATCTTATCGTACTATGAAAAGTGTTTTTGATCTGAGTACTTCATTTATGTGTGATAACCTTTCAAGAAAACTCCAAACCTTTCAAGAAGCCAACACGAAGAAGCGTTGAATACCATTCTAAGTGCTTCATGTCTGATTATTTCATTTATGGGTGGTAACCATTGAAGAAAACATCACAAAACATCTTATCCTGCTACGAGAAGTATTTCTTATCCGAGTACTTCATTTATTGGTGATAACCATTAGAGAAATCACCACAAAGCTTCTTATCCTACTACGAGAAGTGTTTTTAATCTGATTACTTCATTTGTAAGTGGTAACATTTCAGCAAAACTCTAAATCTTTCATGAAACCACCACAAAGATTCATAGAATACCATTTTAAGTGTTTAATATCTTATTACTTCATTTATTGGTGGTTACCATTAGAGAAAACACCGCAAAGTATCTTATCCCGCTACGAGAAGTGTTTCTGATATGATTACTTCATTTATCGGAGGTAACCTTTCAGGAAACCACCACGAAGAAGCGTAGAATACCACTCAAAGCGATTCATGACTGATTACTTCATTTATGGTGATAAACATTCCACAAAACACCACAAAGCATCTTATCTTGCTACCAGAAGTGTTTTTTATCCGAGTTCTTCATATATGGGTGATAACTGTTCAAGAAAACATCACAAAGGTTTAGAGTTTTCTTGGAAGGTTAACACTCATACATGAAGTAATCAGATCAGAAACACTTCTTGTAGTAGGACAATAATATTTGTGGTGTTTTCTTGAATGATAACGTCCATAAATGAAGTACTCGGATCAGAAACACTTATCTTAGCAGTATATGATGCTTTGTGGTGTTTTGTTGAATACTTAGCACCCATAAATGAAGTAATCAGTCATGAAGCACTCATAGTGGTAATCTACGCTTCTTCGTGGTGGTTTCTTGAAAGGTTTAGAGTTCTCTTGAAGGATTACCAGTCATAAATGAAGTAATCATATCAGAAACACTTCTCGTAGCGGAATAAGATGCTCTGTGGTGTTATCTTGATGTTTACCACCAATAAATGAAGTAATTAGATATGAAGCACTTAGAATGATGTTCTGTGTTTCTTTGTGGTGGTTTCATGAAAGGTTTAGAGTTTTCTTCGAAGGTTACCATTTATAATTGAAGTAATCAGACCAGAAATACTTCTTGTAGTAAGATAGGAAGATTTGTGGTGTTTTCTTGAATGGTTACCACCCATAAATGAAGAACTCGGATCTGAAACACTTCTGATAGCAAGATAAGATGCTTTATGGTGTTTTGTTGAATGTTTACCACCCATAAATGAAGTAATCAGTCATGAAGCGCTTAGAGTGGTATTCTACGATGGCGATTATGAAGGCGATTTTCTTGACAATACAAGTGATGAAGAGATATAGAGAGTAGAAGAAGGATCTACACATGATTTTCATCGACATGGAAAAGCATATGACAAAGCACCGAGGAAGGTCATGTGGTTGAAACTTAAAAAGAAAAAGTCAACAAAGTACGTCAACTTTATCAAGAATATGTACGATAACGTTTTGACTAGTGTGAGAGTATGTGACTGCAAGACTTATGACTTTCCCATTAAGATTGGATTACATCAAGGGTTAGTCTTGAGCCCTTACATATTTGCCTTAGTGATTGATGAGATCACAGAAGACATACAAGGATATATCACTTGATGCATGCTCTTTGCAGACGATGTGGCTCTAATTGACAAAAGTAAGGTAAGGATTGGTAGAAAATTAGAGTTGTGGCATGAGACTTTAGAATCAAAATGTTTTAGGCTTGGTAGGACTATGACCAAGTATATAAAGTGTGAGTTTAGCAGCGCTCGATCAAAAGATGAAGATGTCAGTTTAGATGGATAAGTAGTGCCTAGAAGAAATACCTTTTGATATTTAGATCGATCCTACAAGATTATGACAAGATTGGTGAAGATGTTAACCATAGAGTAAGAGCGAGTTGGAATAAATGACGACAAGCATCTAAAGGGAAATACATACACAAGATGAGTGTGGCAGAGATGCATATGTTATGGTGAATATGTGGGCATACAAGAAAGGATCACATTAGAAACAACTATATACGTGACAAGTTCGGGGTTGCACTGATTGAATAAAAACTTGTCAACATCGTTTGAGATTGTATGGGCATATCCAACAGAAGCCTTTTGATGCAATGGTACATAGTGGAGTTTTAAGTCGCGTCGAAGACAAAAGAAGATGTAGGGGTCGATCGAAATTGACATGAAATGAAGCAGTAAAAAGAGACTTACAAGCATGAAATATCTCCAAAGAGTTGGCTTCAGGAGGAAGTTAGCAATTCACGTACCAGAACCATAATATAGACTAAGATTTAAAAGTAATGGTATAGTTGTACGACTTTAGTCTAGAATTAGAGACGTAGGACACTATGAGTTATAGAATAATTTATTTTTATTATTATTACTATTGATATTATCATTATTATACTATGACTTTTATTTTTACTATTATTGTACTATTTATTATATTATTATTATTTATATATTTTTCATTATTCAAATTGGGTTTTATTTCTAGCCTACCCTAATTTATTTGGGACTAAAGACTTTGTTGTTGTTGTTGTCGTTGTCGTCGTTGTAATTATTGTGTTATTTCTTCTTTTGTTTAGTTTTTATCTTGGAGTTTGAGTTTGATGTTGAAAAATACAAATCTAGACCCCTAACCAAAAGAAGCGCCTAAGTTCTAATTAAGATTGAAAAGAAAGATTAGTCGCTTAGGAGATCACGTTAGGAATTGCTTAGTCATGTTGTTAAAAGCATAACCGCAAGATAATTCGACCTTGTAAGTCATAACTCGACGTGTGTGCCTTAACTTCAGTCTAATTTAGGGTTGTGTAATTATAGACCTTGATTATTTTAGAGACTAATTTGAGAATTTAGCCCTTCATACTATAATTAGATCACCAATTATTCATAACAACCCATAATGTACCAATAGATTGATTGTTAACACAAGCAAGTGAATGGTGAGCTCGTTAATCCTAGGTCCTTTATTTGTAAACTCAATTCCTTTTTAATTGCTTTCTTACGTTCAACCAAACCAAAAATCAATCAACCAATCAATTGATCGCTTAGAATTAGTTTACTAGATTAGAAAGAGAAACTATATTGTCCCTATGAAGAACGATACTTTAAGTATCACAATTGACGGGTTGTATATTTACAAACCAAATTTGATATAGATAAGATTTAATTAAAACTTGTGCAACCATATATCATCCAAACACACATCATATTGATATGTACAAATCTATTTATATGTAAGTTTTTATAATACTACTTTAATCCTTAAATGCTAAATAAAATGGATAGATCTTCATGTTGTCAAAGCAATTTTGTACTAAAAAAATATGATAACTTTTCATTTGTTGGTCCCGCCTCATCAGCCATCTAGCATTTATTCTGAATTTTTGTGAAACTCGGGCTCTCTATTTAAGAATTTGTTTTCGGTGGAGTATTTCATAAGGTGAAATACTCATTCAATGGTCCACATAAATTCGAAATTCACACACACAAGTCTCGAGATTATGAAGACCATTGAATGAGTACTTCATCTTATGAAATACTCTATCGGATGTGAATTTCTTATTTAAAGCTTGAATTTTGCTCTTCAATTTTGGATACTTCATTACTCTATAGTCTAACTACCATGCAATAAACCAAATATTTCGCTCATTCTGTTTTAACAAAATATTATCTTAAAAAAGATTTAGATAAAATCAAGGAAATAAGTTAATAAATTGATTTCAATTCTTCATTCAAAATTACTCGATATCTATGTATTATCCGAAAATGACTACATATTTCTCTGCACAGTTTCATAAACAAAGAACCAGGGATGGATTTGGCCAACATGTAATGGCAGATGCAATGCAAGTGGAACGGCAATTACAACGGCCGAAGAATCGAACCACTCTGCAAACATTGAATTATCAAAATTGGGAAGGAAATAAGAAGAGAAATATAAATGATAAATCAGGTGATCCCACCACGTGGAAATCTAATAGGTCCCACCAGCAGTGGAGCATGCACCAGTTGGGGTTCTAGCTTGGAGTTAAACTGGCCACTCACATGGTTGGGACCACTAACAAGCCTTTTAGATTAATTTTTGTTCTTACTCTTGGGACTTGGCGTTTGTTTTTTTCATGAAAAACATAAATAGAAATAACAAAATCTAACCAAAAAAATTACGTAAATATGCAATCGAAAAATCCAATAGATTCTTTTCAAACAATAAAATAAGACTAATTCAATTATGGATCAAAATTGATTTGATTGCATTAATTTTTGATGAAAAAATCGACTTAATTACCAATTATCGATAACAATCAATGATGGTGATTAATTTGTGTTTTAATTTATTTTTCATAATATAGTCGCTCACAAAATAAATTCTTTATTATCTTGAATATAAATGCTGGTCTGATAATATTGATAAATATTTTTAGTCCAATAAAATAAACAAGCTCATTTTAACCATATACTTTTAAAACATAATTTTTAAGTATTGTACACATGTCAACTATTTTAGAGGAAAATCTACTTTTCATGGAGTATTTCTTTCAAGAAATGCATAATTTTTTTTATCAATATCCACATATAAAGTAATAATAAAAATATTTATGCTAACAATATTATTTTTCTTATTATATTGATCAAATATGAGTTTTACTTCAGTACTCTCACTTGATAAATTAATTGAACTAAAAATGAAAATTTATTTTTAAATCGACAATAATAATTTAACATTTTTTTAGTGAGAATACGAAAACACATTCTAATATTTAGTTTAATTTCATTAAAATATATATCTATCTCAGAAATACAATTGCTAACACTCAGTTAAAAAATTACCTCATTTCATCTACTTACTAATGCCTCGGTGTAATCCAAGTTTTGCCAACATTATCGTCCTCATCATCATCACCAACATTATCCCCATCCTCATCGTAAACATCATTATCATCATTATTAATTATCGAATCAGTAGAAATTGGAACATAGTTTGATTATTTTGGTTCAGGACGACCGGTGGTATTTGAGATAGATTGAGGAATGAACTAAGATGTAATATTGCTATCAGGTTAGTTATTCGTTAAAATGAGATTGTTCTGAATCTAGATCATTTTTACAAACATTTGAAACAAGTCTCATATTAGACACACACATTTGGCATGCTACTTTTCAAGAACTTTCGTCGTAGACGCTTATTAAATAAAAAAAAAAACCTGCTTGTCCAATTTCATCCAACATTGTATCTCAATCGAGTTTTAAGATTCATCGTATTCTAAACACTGAAAGATTGCACTTGCTTCGTCTCTATAAAAACAACAATTCCAAATGTCGTTATTATCTATAAATAAATAAAATATCTCAAAAATTACTAAAAGATCAGTCTTAAATTTTTGCATTATTTTTCAAATAATACATACCTTAGATTGTAGTCGATCTACAAATTTTGCTCAAAAAATTACATACGACAGAGATGAAGAACGAAATTTGTTAAGAAAAAAGGAGACATAGACGAAGAACAATAAGAGAGGAAAGTGGGTACAAACTAAAATTTTCAGCCAGGAGAAAGAGAAACGACGAGAGTTTATATAAAAAGTTCATTTATTTAAACTCGCAGGTGTTCTCTGTGTGTGTAAGGTCTAAACTCGCTGGTGTTGTCTGGGAGTTTTGAAACCTCTCATAATTGGAGCATTTAATACGAAAGTATGTTGGAATTCAATGCAGAATAAACACGCAGGTGGGACTTGTGTTTCTAAGATCTGAACACGCATGTTGGACTGCATGTTTACCATTTCATTTTTTTTTAATGTGGAAATGAATTTTAATCGTTAAACACGCAGGTGCCATCTGCGAGAATAGTAGGTTTCGAATTCTTTCTTGCATTTTCTTTTCGAACTTCTTGCATTTTCTCATGTATTTAATTATATAATATTGTTTTTATTATTAAAAAAAATTCGGAAGCAAAAGAATGGCATATGAGCATATCAATAAAAATGAAGTCCGGCCCTCAATTTAGTGTTTTTGACAAACCCTCTCCAAAAAAAAATCCGCAAGTATAGAAGGAGCACAGAATCGTTTCTCTCTCCTCATTTCTCAAAGCACTCATCTCTCTCTCTTCTGTGCTCACTGCTCTCTCAGAAGGGAAGCGAAGGAGAGAGGGAAACTCCAAGCTAGGGTAACCGATCCGTTAGATTCATATTTTCGGAGGGTGTTTGTGCAATTTTACTAGACGAGATGGCAAGATTTCACATGGGATTGGTTCTTGTGCTCGGTTTGGTGCTTAGCGTCGTCCCAGCCATGGCGCAACAGGCCCCAGCTCCTTCGCCCCAGAGCGATGGTGAGTTTATGGATCTTGGTTTTCTTTCATGTTTAGGGTTAGATCTGGAAATTATGTTTCAAATTTTGGCAAATTCTGTTGTGAATCAAAATTAACTTGATTTTACTATTATCGATGCAAAATCAACTTCATTGTACAATTATTAATGATGATCAACGAATACAATTAATTTGAGTTTAATTTTTTTGTTCATAAAAAACTCACTCTTCAATTTTTATTCATTTTCATTGGGCCCTTTAACATTATTTTTTATTTTAATTCGTACCTTGGATTTGCAAAATCTATTGACCTGCGCCTGAAAATCTTTATCTGATCTCTTTTTTTTTCTCTCCAGAACCCCGAATTATCGTATATTCGTATGTGTCCAATTAGCATCCAAATTTTGATTTTTTTTTCAACACACACATGATAATCTTGAACTAGGTTAAGGTTGTGGGTTAAATAGCAAAGTTTTTAGAACTACATTGCACAAAAACCACAAATTTACGGTGCCAATTTGAACGTAGGTTGCAAAATAAAGAAAAAAGGGTCTTGAAAGTTTAGAGGAAAAAAATTATGACGTTCAAGTACAACACTTTTTTTGTAGGAACAATATTTGACAGGATTATTTGAAATTTATCATTTTTTTCAGACTGGTTCAAAATAGTATATATTGTTTTAAAAATTTTAAATTATAAGCATATTTAAAAAAAATTCAAATGCATGATTAATTTTGAAATTTTTATTTTCAGAATGAGTCAGCTAATTCATTCTACTTTCACGTAACTCCGCCCCCGCCCCTGACTTTTTGTAGCCTTCTCCAAATTTTGCAGCTGCGAGATTAACACCTGATGTAAATTATAATAAGTGAAAATGTTTAAATCTGTATCAGCTTCTACGCAACTTAAAATGTAGTTATGAAATAAGAATAAACTATTTTGGTACGAACATATAGATTGAACCTTTTATGTTCTTTTTTTATTTTTTATGAAAAAACAATGGCAACTATTCTTTTTATTTTATTTTGTTGCCCAAGGTGATAAATCATAAGTCATAAGTCATAACCGATGTTCTTGTTCTATTTCTTACTCTTTTTATTTCAATTGAAGGAATTTCAATTGATCAAGGAATTGCATATGCGTTGATGCTGGTGGCATTGGTTCTGACATACCTAATCCATCCTTTGGATGCCTCTCCATACAAGCTTTTCTAGACTAAAAAAATAAAATAAAATTAGGGTTTCATTTCTTCTGATGACCTGAGATGAGTTTGTAATTTATTATTTTTTTTGTTTCTTTTTTTCATAATTTTCTGGGTTTGGAGCAAACCTATCTGTTTCTGCATTTTACTATTTATTTAGTTTGTATTTGTGTTGAGATATTAAAAAGATTCTGATTCTCTGTCATGGTCACATCTCACATGTTAGTTAATTGGGTATGGTTAGTACGACTATGATAATACATGAATGATGCATTATAAATGCAGTTACTGTTTCTGTTGCCACAACTTGCACATGTGCATGTCATGTCAGTGGTGGTCATAACATAGTGTCTAGGTGATGGCCATGGCATTGTGTTTAGGCAGGGCAGTATTGTATGAATGTTCTTGTTCAGTTGATAGGTGGGGCTAGGAATCAATATTCTGAATTATGAGCAGTTTTTGTGAGTGAGCACTGTAGCGACCGTGCCGGCAGAGTAATTCGTTGTAACAGCGTTGAGAATCAGAAACAGACAATAATTTCTATTTCAGAGGATACGGATTCGTGAGGCTCGACCGACTCATGGAGAAAAAAAATATTATTTAATAGATGAGAATGGTTCAAATGGCATTATGTTTTGTGTTCATTGTGTCTTTAAATTAACAAGGCGCTTCTGATGAATAGTGTGAATTTGAAGTCATGACAACAAATATTCTTAAATTGCACCGAATTTGATACATAATCATATAAACTAAACTCTATAGCACATATAATATAAATTCTTCTTAGAATGAATTTAGACTAGGACCATATCCATCACCCGCCCATTGTAAAATTTCTTTAAAGAACTTTTATTGAAATAACATTTTAGGCCATTGATCAAAATTACCAGATTTATACCAAGAAAGTGTTTCTTCAGCTTCTGAACCTTTTTTTGCTAGCCGTTGGATTGAGATCGGGCGAACCATATCTCATCTTAAACTGCTTACCAGATCATGGTGGTGATCTTTTAGACTTGTACTAAGCAAGGGAGAAAAAAAAGGCGTGAAGAGTATATTCTTGAATCATTTGAATACTGACTACTGTCTACCTGAGGATCTATTACAAAGATTGATCAATCATTTTGTTTAATAGGTTCAATTTTTATTTACAAACTTGTATGGCCTTATGGGCTACCAAAGGCAAAAACCAATCTAGGGGCAGGTTATAGCCATGGGCTTGGGTAAGGGATCCGCCGTAGTGCAGTACCGCGCTATAACAAATGGACAGTCTGGATCAATCGCCAACTTCGTGATCGATCGCTAGCAATGAAAATAAAAAATATTTTTATACTTTGACACGAATCTTGATGCAATCAGTAAAAATTGAACGGTCAAAGTACTGCGCTACACCAGATCCCGTTCCTTGAGTAAGGTAGCAGTACAAATATGGCGATATCTCCTTAAAATTATATTGAGCCAAGTCCAGCTTTGTTTTTATATATAATGATAATTTGAATAAATTTTACGTCTCTTTTTTAGAACAAGAGGCATAACAGTAGATCTTTTAGACTTGTACTGTCGATTTTTTTAATGACACGTGATGGTGATTTACGCAAGAAAATAGACTAAATAGTACTGCGTTGAATGTGAAATGATAGTTACCGTTCTGGCTATTTGTTTTAAAAATAAAGAAGTTTTGGTCAGTTTGAAAGATAAAATCATTCGAATTATCATTTAAAAAATAAAAACAAAAAAGGTCAGGTTAGTGCTTCTTTGTTAAGCTTTGATTATTAAATGGGTTTGTAATAAAAATAACATGGTCAATAAGGAAAATCTAAACTTTTGACACAAGAGAAAAAGTTAATTTTGGTGATGAAAAGATTATTATATTATCCGGTCCCAACAACGCGCAATGTAAAGTGTAAAATGCATCACTAATAAATTCCACAGAACGGGATTATGTGCAGTACACAAATGCTCTTTTGCTTTGCTTTGTACTATCTTTTGGAGTAGTTGTCATGTTTGTAAAAGTACACGTCTTGCTGTCTTTTTTGGATGGAAATTTTTTCGCCGATCATATCGATGATACACATATCGCTTTGCATATTAAAACAATTATTATGTATGTTATTTTATGTATACATATTATTTGAATTGTTATGCATAATTATTTTTTTAGTACAAAATAAGATGCATAAATTATTTTAACATGCGCAGCGACATGTGTATCGATGACAAAATTAATAACTAATTCGGTACATTAGCTCTTTTTTTTTTGAAACCATGAAGTGAGATTCATGAAAATATCTGGTTGAATAATTTCTTATTATGTATTAATTACAAAAAAAAAATGCTAATAGCAAGTGAACCAATTAAAAGAGTTCCTCCTTAGACTTTGCCATTTTGAAAGTGGATTTTGAGAAAATGATAATACGAAATTGGGGATTAGAGTAAGATTCCACGACAATCTAGTCAATGGTGACTAAGTCCATCGCTCTCACAATAAATTTTCTTCAAGAGATCTTTGAAAAAGGAAAATGAGACAAATATCCTCCTCGTTATTGTGTAAAAGGACATTATCTCTCCACCTCTATGGGAAACCACGGAGGTGCTTTAGAGGTTGCCTATTTTTTTTAGTTTGGGAGATCATTTGTTATATATCATAATGGTTGATTTTTTATATTTGATATTTTAAATCATTGATTTGGTAATTAGTAAATAATAATAGCAATTCATATTGAGAACAATAAATATAAGATAAGTTATTTTAGTATCCAGAGTCACGTACTTCATATTCGTATTCTGTATAAAACAAACATTTTTCATTTTTGAATTTCAGATCTACGCTAGACGTACGTGATTTTGTGTGATAAGAATCAAGTTCTAACTCATGAGATCCAAGTCTATTCAAAACAAAACAAAAGAGGTCGGAAGATTGTGTTTCATTAAGCCTTATAGGTGGAACCCATGATTAGCATCAATAACAAGAGAAAAGTAATTAGTATCAATACAGCTAGTATCGTCATTTGAAGCAGCGATATCCACATAAAATGTATTAGTATCAACACCAAATATGATAGTATCAGCACTTGAGGCAGCAACAACAACAACAACAAAATTTCGTAGTATCACCACTTGAGGCATCGATATTAACAGCAAAAGAATTAATATCAACATCAAATGTGCTAGTATCACCACTTGAGGCAGCGATATCAACACACAGAAATTAGTATCAACACCAAAGGTGTTAGTATGACCATCAGAGGAGTTAGTTAGTATGACCATAACCTTAGTTAGTACGCACACATGTTTTATTTAGTATGCACATCATGTATGTACAAAATAAACTTGAAACAACGCAAAAAAAGAGACTTGAAATGCTAGTATGAACACCTTTGATTTAGAATTTAAAATTTAGGATTTAATAGAAAATGTGCTTGCTGTTAGATTTAATAGAAGAGGTGCTTGTTGTTTTGCAACTCTTTACAGAAGTGAATTCAAAATGGATGTCTTGTTGTTTTGCAACTCTTTACAGAACACGTGTAGCAGTGTCGTGCATGTCTTGTTATTGGATTTAATAGAAAAGGTACTGCTAGTATGCACATCATCATAGGAGTTAGTTGGTATGACCATAATCTTACCTAGTATACACATCTATTTTATATAATATAAATTGAGAGGATAGTGGATTTAATAGAAAATGTGCTTGCTGTTGGATTTAATAGAAGAGGTGCTTGCTGTTTTGCAACTCTTTACAAAAGTGAATCAGAATTCTATTCAAGTTCAAAACAACAATCTCTATACAAGTTCAACTTATGTCTTTACGAAGTTGCGGGTTTGGTATTTGGACTATGAATCGTGTGGTGCTAGTTCTAGTAATTAGCATTCATCATCGATATCTTGAAGATGATGTTCTGCGCAAGAAACAAAGATGACGCAACGAGATGCATGAATCATGATGCATGAAATATACTCGAAAGGAGACAGTGCTAGATCGCTTTTGCTTCCGCTTATGATAACGGTTTATTTTGAATTTAATGTTACGTATATTTAATTCTTACATTTTGAAACGGTTTCAGCATGTCACACACACACATCACGTGTAACAATATGACATGCACGACACTGCTAAACAAGTTCAACAACACTCATAACGCATCTAGCATTTCTTTTGACGAGTTCGACACATCGAAACACATAAACTCGTGGCATCACGTTTTATGCGCTTGAAAACTACAGAAACATTTGGAGACACTCTCAGACATAAGCAGATTTTCTGTGTTGTAGGCTACGGACGGTTCAGATTTGATTCAGGGAGTCTGATATTATAAAATTTAACTTGCACGAATCTCGATGCAAATAAAAAATTGAAATTTATTGCGCAGCACGTACAATATTTTTGCTCCCTCTCGGACGTATCGAAAACACTTGTTGACACTACTAGACACGTTATAAACACTTGTAAACATGAGTTATAAACATATGAACAAGGAGGACAACACTTCTTGGGAACTGTCAACACATCTCACACACACATAAAACACGCCTCTATGCACTCGAAATTCTGATGTAATTTCAAATTTCGAATTTGAATTTCGTAGGCACTGAGAATAACCGTTTTGATTTTTCTTTTCTATTTTTTCTCAATTTTTTAAAAATTGATACTATAAGAAATAAAAAAGTGTTAGAAGTATGGGACATGAGAATTGCGTTAAATAAAAACGACAGTTCCACGTTTTATGTTGGTTTCACTCTATTTTAACCCAAATTCAAATGCAAGCAGATTGTCATATTTTTATGGCTCCACACATATGCCACACATTTGCAACATATATAACTCTATAATTTGCAATATACTAAAAGTTAAATTAACCAAATCGGGTAGGATTTTTTCTATTTTTTATTCATGCTCGTAACTTAACCCAATTTTTATTATTATTATAAATTAAATAAATAAATTATTTTTAAATAGAAAGAGTATTTGAAAAGCTCGAAAAATAAAAAAGGTCGGTGTTGTGAACACATATCAAACAAAAAAGCCACAATGGATGGTATTGCGAATCTTGCCCATTTGATTTTTTGATTTGAATATCAACTATTTTTACAACTAACCTGAAAAAATAAAGAATAATATATATGACCCTGAATTCAAATCTTTGACGATAATGATCCTATTTTATAATTACGTTCAGACGTGTTATTTAGACCCATGCATTCGGAGAGCACTTAGAAATTCAAACATAATAAAAAAATTCTAAGTACCTCTGAACGCATGCATCTAGATGTTAACATGCGAACGTGAACGTTTAAAAATAGAGTCATTATTGTCAAAGATTTGAATCCAAGGTTATAGATTTTATTCTTTATTTTCTCATGTCAGTTATAAAAATAATTCAACCTTTCGTACATAAATATTTTATTATTAAAAAATATTAATATTTTAATTCATGAGTTGAATTGTATTTAGGTAAGTTTTTTGTAACAACTTCAGATGTTCTCGTCGGGACAATAATTAAGTTTTTTTTACCGTCGCAACTCATCGAGCTGTAGATATCCAAGTCTACTTCCACCATGTCGAGTTTGATTTGTGATTAGAGAAACGAGCGATTAAAAACTGAATATGACGCAAACTCGTGATAAAAATTACTAATTAAGACATAAGTTGAAGCTGGAGCCATATTTGAGATGTGCATTCCTTCGACCGCAAATCAGACTCGACTCGATGGAAGTAGATTCGAATATCTACAGTTTGATGGTTTGTGACGATAAAAAAATACTAATAACGATCTCGATGAGCGTAGCCAAAGTTGCTACAAAAATATTACATATGATTAGCATTTTTTCTATTTTTGTAGCAATTCTAGCTACGATCGTCAGGATTGTAATTAATTTTTTTCAGATCGTAAGCAATAGAGCTATAGATATTCGAGTCTACTTCCATCACATTGAGTATGATTTGCGGTTGGAGGAATGTGGATCTCAAATTTGACACCATCTTCAACTTATGTCTTAATTAGTAATTTTTATCACATGTTTGCGTCAGATTCAATTTTGAATCTCTTGTTCTTCCGATCGCAAATCAGACTTGACGCGATGAAAGTAGACTCAGATATCTACAACTAGATGGCTTGCGATGTTAAAAAAACTAATTACAGCCCCGACGAGCGTAACCGAAGTTGCTACAAAAAGTTACCTAAAAAATGCTAATCATACTTAATATTTTTTTGTAGCAACTTCGACCACGTTCCTCGGGATTGTAATTAGTTTTTTTAACATCTCAAGCCATCGAGCTGTAGATATTTGAGTCTACTTCCATTGCATCGAGTCTGATTTGCGATCGGAGAAATGTGCGTTTCAAATTTGGATCCATCTTCAATTTATGTCTTAATTAGTAAAATTTTATCATGAGTTTGTGTCAAAACCAATTTTTAATCGCTCATTTCTCCAATCGCAAATTAGACTCGACGAGATGGAAGTAGACTCGAATATCTACAACTCAATGGCCTGCAGCGTTAAAAAAATTAATACGATCACGATAAGTGCAACTGAAGTTATAAAAAATTATCTAAATACAACCCAACTCATATATTAAAATATTAATATTTTTAATAATAAAAAATTCACTCATACTTCCATTTGGAAAAAAAATCAAAATTTGAATTAGACGGTGTTGGCAGCACCGTCCAATTGATTTTTTAATTGGCCGGTGTTCGCAATCCCGTCCGTTTTTATTTCTGCAGCTTTTTAAGTAATCTTTATGTCTTAATATAATTAATTAATTTAATTTCTTTTAAGTAATCTCTTATTTCTCCGATCGCAAATCAGACTCGACGTCATGAAAGTTTAGAAAGGTCATCATGAAATTTAGAAAGGTCAAAGACTACCGTATTAGCTCGGCTAGGGGCCTCCAATTCTTGAGTGCTTATAGTCTTGGCCTTTGATTGAGTTGTCATCTTTTGTGTTTGATTATCCACTTTAGCAAGACTCAAAGGTTTCTCGATTTGCTTAGCATCATCCATCTTCGTGAGTGTTGGAAGTTTTTCTACCTTGTTGTTAGTGACTACTCTTGGGAATTCACCTCTCATTAGAGTTTCTTCTTGTTCTTTAGCATGATCGTCCTTAGCTTGAGCCATTTTCTTCAAAATGCGAATCTTTTTCGGATTCGTCATCCCTTGTTCCTTTATGATCTCAAGCGTAATCTCCAAGCATGTCCTTGGTTTCTTTCCGATGAGGGCTAGCTTTTTGTCGACATCTCCTCCCCGAGGTTTACTTCTTCTTTATCTTCACTCTCTTCGGACTCACTTTGCTAAGTTGCCTGCATAACTCTCTTGTTAGTCTTCTTAAATCGTCCTTCTTGTGGTCTTCTTCTTTGAGGAAAGATCACATAGTAATTTTGAATGCTATGACCTTCCTTGTTGCAAGATAGGCATACAACATTTTTGCCTTGAGCTAGTCTCTCCTCATTTACTTTCCTTTCAAATTTTATTCCTTCTTTCCTAGCTTGGTAAGAAGGTCCTTGTCCTTGGAAAGAACTTGGTGAAGGTTTTGGTATATGACTTCACTTGCTTCGAATTTATAAGGTGGATTAAATGAAGATTGTGCCGGTAAGGCCAAAGTTTTGGTTGAGGTTGTGCACTTTACTTCCTTGTGATTCTCTTCATGTGAGCAAAATTGTGTGTTCACCTCTTCGGGTTGATAGGTAAGTTTTTTAGCTTGTAAAGTTTCTATAGAGCTCACGACGCCATCCCGGCCGAGTTTCTTGGACACCATTCTCAAAAGTTTACCTACAAAATCTTCATCACAAATGTTAGATCCTACTTCGACAAATTCATTTCTTAAAGAAACGAGTCTATGGTAGAAACTTTCAAAGGACTCGTTATCTTCAAATTTCATATTTTCTAACTTTGTTGCTAATCTGACCTTTCGAGTCTTTTTCATATGTTCGTTCTCTTCATATCTAAGGACTAATGCATTCCATATTTCCTTAGCATTAGAGGAATGTGTGTGAGATAAAGTAATTGACTTATGAATTAAACTTAAGATGGTGTTCGTAGTATTATCGTTAGTGTACTTAAGTTCTTTCGACTCTTTTGTAAGGGTAACACAATCTAACTCATACTTCGGTATCCAACCATCAACTATTTTTTCAAAGTTCAAGCGAGCTTAGATAGTTTACCATATACCTTTTCCAAAATGAAAAGTTCTTGCAACCTATTCCAAAGATCGGAGGTTCTTTCACAAATTTCAATTGAGCCATATTTCACAAAATCAAGAACTAATAAGAATTTGGTGATTAGCTAGGTATGAACCTGTGTGCTCTGATACCAATTGTTAGAATTAGAGTTGGGGCTTAAAGCGCACGACTAAGGTCAAATTACTAGGCAGAAGCGTTTTCAATCAACAATTTCAAATTAAAGCTTTAAGTTCTAGAAGTAATAGAGCAAAGAGCAAATCAGCAAAGAGCAAAGTAATAAAGAGTAAGAGCAAGAGAGAGAGAGAGAGAGCAAAAACAATCGGGAGAACAAAAAGAACACGCGATGTCCTAGAGTCTCCCGAAACCAAATCTTCCTTTCGGGCCAATTTCACTATCAAAATAAGTGTTCTTTACAAGTGTGGAGTCGATCTTTGATTTCTTCTAAACAAGCAAATCAATCTTTGTATCATAGACCAATGTATAGGACAACACCACACTACACGGTTAACGGTCTGATTGACAAAACAATCTAGGACAAATGATGCACCACTTGACAACACAAATGTGATGCACCAAAGGCTAAAATCTAGCTAAGAGTTTGTTCTCGGATTGGCAATAAGACAATGGGTGCTATCCTAATGCTCTCTAGTTTAGGTAGCTGGAGGCGAATGACATTAGGTTCTTTGTTGTGCTCAATTTGACGCTTGAAAGCTTGTGGGGATGTTTGATACACTACTGGTTCGTCTCTGCTTCATTTATATAGGCTGAACACTTCTTAAGATTTTGAAACATCCAAATTTGACTGTAGCATTATAGGAATATCATAACGCCTTAAGAAATCCGTTATAACGGGTTCTATAGTTTCCAGAAATGCCCTTCTTCTCTTGATGCAGATGTCTTGTGGGCCATTTTTAGCAGGAACCCGTTATAACGCCATAGGGACCCGTTATAATGGGTTGTGACGTGTTGTAACGCCTTGAGAAAGCGTTACAATAACATTGTGCTCGGCCAGATCACTGCTTCATGATTGCTTCTCTCCTCTTGACCTGTTATGATGGGTTGTAAAGCGTTATGATAACGATGTGCACTGTTTGGCATTGTGAAGCCATACCTTGATGTCTTGCTCATGTCTTGACTTTTCTAGAGCATGTTTGAGCATTGCTTGAGCATATGCAACATCAGTTTGTACATGTTTCAACCTGTAACTTCACCAAAACTCATGTGTAATGTTAGTATTTATTTGTTTTGCAAATTATCAAACAAGATATGAGTTTAATCCAACAGCTTGTTCTAATATAAAGACTTGGAGATTTCAATTTTGCAGTAGTTTTGCTGCATTTAAAAATATAAAGACTTGTCAGTTGTAATATAAAGACTTCGTTGTCATAATATAGAGACTTGGTTGTCACAATATAAAGACTCGCATGTTTCAATTTTGCTGCATTTTTAAATATAAAGATTTACCTGCTGTAATATAAAGACTTGATTGTCACAATATAAAGACTCGTTTGTTCTAATATAAAGACTTGCAAGTTCGAATTTTGCTGCATTTTTAAATGTAAAGTTTTGTTTGTTGTAATATAAAGACTTAATTATCACAATATAAAAATTTGCTTGTTCTAGTATAAAGACTTGCGAAACCACACCAATACTCAATTATAAGAAGAAATAAGAAGTGAATGCAAATAATTTCTACCATTGTTAGATGCCTGATGTCACATTTACAAGCAAAACAAATATATATGGACAGTGAAAAACTCAAACTAGACACTAAATTTTTTGGTGTACCTACACTTCGTCAGCATTCTCAATGCTTACATCCAGTAAATAGCTGTAAAACCATTTAAAGCTAATATAAGAATTATGTGACCTTCTTTTTGACTGGACACAAGTGCCAGTTGATTCCCCAATATGTCCACAACTGCAACATGAGAAAATGAAGGTGCAAAGGCATTCTGATAACACTTGTTTATGCATAGTACGACAGTCATGACAACGTTTTATGATACATGCTAGTAGTTTACAATCTTTTCTTGCGGTAAAATAATCAAGCATATCCAAATTAATAATCTTTTTTATACTCAGTCCATAATTAAGTTTCCTGGTTCGCACATCAGAATTCAATTTTTTTTATCAAAAGCTGACCCGAATTGGATAGCCTGCTTTCATTTCTTTTCGAAAGCAATGTATGTACAAAATTACAAAAATTATTACATGAGTATATTAGATATATGCTCTTGAATGCGGAATTTAAAAAAGACATGCTATATCTAGATTGATATCTTACTCAGAGATGACTTGTACCTATTCCTGGTACCATCCAGAGCACGATCAACCCCTGCTTTCATCAGAATTCAATTTTAAAAAAGCCTCCTTTGCGATGATAAAGAACTTTGAAGATGGCAGACCACAAAATACCGAACAATTCAAATATAACAAACAGAGCGAGAAAGGGAGAGAGATAAACCTTGAAGGAAGGCGATTGAAGTGAAAATCAAGCAGTGACCTTAAGTCGGGGTTGGACATAGCTTCATGATTTACACCAGCCATCGGCCTATCAAAAACAACAGCTGCCATGCCCATGGTCGTGACACCTCCACTTCCAGCCGCAACTCCGGCTCCAGAAAAAACTTGCGACAGTGAGCTACTCTCTCCCATCCCCTCTGTTAATTTGTAATAATCTAGAAATTAATAATACAATAAATTATCATAAACCTTTGTTTATGAATTGAGTGATTAATAAATTTTCATTTTGTT